>CM034146.1:528947022-528964522 GCA_019776745.2 Taxus chinensis | reverse complement strand
CACAAACACACGTAAACGCACACACACGCACACACACACGCACACACACACATGCACGCACAGATGCACACACACACACACACACACACACACCCAGACGCACACACACCTACACACACATGCACACGCACATGCACAAACACGCAAACACGTTCACACACACACGCACATGCAAACGCAGACACACAAACACAAACGCACACGCACACATATTTGCACGCACACTCACACGCACATGCAGATGCACAAGCACACACACACACACACGCAAACAAACACCCACAAGAAAACCCACACTCACACGAAATCAGACAACACACGCACACGCACAGGCGCACGCACGCACACATGAACATGCACACGCACACGGACATCCACAAGCACACATGAACCCACACGCACATACGCAGATGCACAAGCACACACAGACTCACACTGCAAACATGAACACCGCACAAGAAAACCCACACGTCACACGAACACTCAGACGCACGCACGCACACTCAGATGCACACACACACGCACTAACACACAGACAGGCATAGACACACACACACATGCACTAACACATAGACAGGCACACACACACACATACACACATGCACCCGCACACGCACACGCACACGCATGCACAGATGTACACAGCACACGCACACACACACACACCCACACAGGAACACATCACACTTACACGCACACGCACATAGCACACGCATGCACACGCACATTACAGGCACATGGCATGGACCTGCACATGCACATGCGCATGCACATGCACACGCACATCCATACCCACTTGCACGCACACGCACATGCAAACACACATGCATACCCACTTGCATGGACATGCACACGCACACGTACACGCACATGCACACACACATGCACACGCTTAGGAAAACGCAAACGCACACGTAAACGCACACCTACATGTACACACACGCACACACACACACAAACATGCACACGCAAATGCACATGCGCACGAACATGCACACACGCACACACACACACACAAGAGCAGAAAAACACATGCACATACACACGCCAACGCAAACACACATGCACATGCACATGCACGCAAACACACCCGCACACGCATGCGAACAAGCAAATGCAAACACACACACACACACGCACATGCACAAGCACACACACATGCACACTCACACGCACACACACATGCACACACATGCGCACACACACACACATACACTCACACGCATACAGCGCACACACACGCACGCGCACACACACACACACACACACACACACACACACACACACACACACACACACATACGCACACGCACACACACATGCACATGCACACACACACACGCATGTGCATACTAGTACACACAAACACACACGCACACGCACACATGGACAAGCACACGAACACACACACGCACATTCACACGCACACGCACTTTAACACATGCACACGCACAAACATACACACACGCACACGCACAAGAAAATGCACACACACGGACACGCGCATGCAGACTCACACTCACACGCACACGCCTAAGAAAATGCACACACACGGACACACGCACGCACACTCACACTTACACTCACACGCACACCCAGACATGCACACGCACATGCACGCACACACACATGCACACCCACATGCACACTCACATGCACACGCACGCACATGCACAAGCACACACACCTATAGATGAACACGCACACCCACACATGCACACGTAGACACACACACATGCACACACACACACATGCATACGCACATGTACACGCACATGCACACTGTTGGGCCGAAAATCTGTCACCTGGACAGATCTATGGATAGACGAGCCAACAGTGTGCAGGGCATAGCCCCTCTTTGAGTCAGCAAAGCGAAACTGGTTTATTGCTATTCTACCAGTAGGAATCTATGCAAGTCTCACAGATTTTGCCTTCGGGGGTTTTGGGATCTCATCCCAGTAGGGGTGTTTCCGACCAAAAAAATAAAGGAAAGGAAGAGGGGATGAAGAAAGAATAGGTCCGAAGGAAGAAAAGAAATGAATTCCAAAGCGGAAAGGTCAGAAGGTTTATGTTTTGGGATTGGTAGTAAACAGAGCCAAACCTACTTGCATAAATGAGCAAAGAAATACTAATGATGAATAAATGACAAAAAAGTAGATATGAATCTAACAGAATAAACACATACAGATCTAACATAAGAAAGGTCTAATGCATAACACAGCTATTCATCACGAAGTCTCAATATTTTTATTACTGTTTTCTTCTGTTATAAGAAAGCTCAAAGTCTTTTTTCTTCACTTTTATTTTTCATCTGAAAGATATCCATCCATCCCACAATACAACAAGTATTGGGGTATATATAGAAGAAGAAGAGAAAAGAAGGCAAAAAGGAGCCAACAACTATTTACAAAGATATTTACAAAATGTCTAAAGTTCATGTTGACTTTTTACAACTTGATGGATGACATCATCCCATGATGCAACATGGATGACATCATCATTTGTATCAACACACTCCAGATATTTCCAAAAAGAAAGACGGAGAAGAGAAAGAGAAGAAGAAGAAGAAGAAGAAGAAGAAGCAGCTATTCGTCATCATCATCCTGTGGCCGAAAGGGGGTGGACTGCTTTTGTTGCTCCTCAGGTGATGAGATATGGAACTGAGAGCGGTATTCCATGAACTTGTTGATTATTGGCCCTAGTTGATCCTGGGAAGGATCCTTGTGCCTATCACTTATCACCTCACAAGTCTCCCCGCTCATCTATGAGCTTCTCTGGGAGTTTGGAATAGTCCTTTTCCGCCTCAATGAGGAACCCGATGAAGTCCCTACAGGCCAGTAGGTTGTTGATAGATTCTGTGTCAAATGTGACCTCTGGCCCCGTTCCTTGAGAAGCGATATCCTTGAAGATCCGGGTGGTTTCATCAGCTTTCCTTAAAGTGAAGGAAGGAGTAAGTAACCCTGGCGACATATTAAGAACAATCCGTTCCATTTGGTGCATCGCATCCAGGGCTTCTTCCTTGACTTTGTCAATTTTTTCTAGAATAAATTCTAGCTGATCCACCTGGTAGTCCAGAGTGGACATGATTTTGTTGAGGGCCCTTGGATGGCCGAAGACGCCGAACTTGACCAGATCTTCGACTGAATAGTCGAACATTTGTTGGAAGGTCTCGTGCTGCAATCTGGCATGTTCCAGCTCTTCTGATATGGGCCCTGCTAACGCTTGGAGCTCTTTATTTGCCTTACTGATGTTCAGGTACAAGTCGGAGAACTCGGCGATCACTTTTTCGCTGTCTTTGAGGATTTGGCTCCTCCAAGCGGAAACGGCCATACCCTGCTCGCCGATTTTGGCATACTCGTTAATTTTCTCCTGGCTGAGAAGCTCAGAAGTCTCGGCGGCAGTTGTGGGAGGCACACTACCCATCTTCTGTAAGGCTTGGAGCAGATATTTGTTTTGCTCCTTTAGTTGCCTTTTCTCTTCCTTTATTTCCTGAAGCTTTTTACAGAGGGCGTCAACTACAGAAAGAGCCTCCCCCTGAAGACTTTCTGAAGATGTCCCCATTGTGACTTGGGTCACAGTAAAATCTATAGGAGACAGATCCTTTTTCTCTTTGAGGGGATTGGGGTATGCAATTTCCATAACTCTTTCTCCTACAGCACTTTGAGAGAAGCGCGTGACAGGCTTCTGCTTCTTCGCCCCCTTAGATGGGATCACGGAAAAGTCCATCGGAGCGATGGGAACTTTCCTCTTTTGCTGACTTAGCTGCTGAGAGATCCAAGCTGGACCTATGGTAGAAGGACCGGAAACAGAGGAGGGGTCAGCTGCAGTAGAAGAGGGGAAAAACGTGGAGACACATGGTGGCGGCATTGAGAGAATAGCCGAAGAAGTGCCCACGGAAGGAAGGGAAACTGCAGCTGCGGAAGACATAGGAGGGGAAGGGAGCTCGGAGATGAGGGAAGAAATGGAGGAGGACAGATCAACGAGGGAAGAAAAGATAGATGAAGAGGCGGGGGAAACAGTAGAAGAAGGGGAAGAGGACACGACCAAAGGGATGGTCGCTTGAGTCACTCGAGGAGGGGAAGGAAGAGAAGAAGAAGGGACAGAAGGGACCTCGGTTGTTGTAGCAATGCCGACATCCTGAGTGGATGGGCCTATTGGAACTTCCTCTTCTACTTCTTTCTCTGGCGAAGCCAGAGTTATTACCTGCTCGGGTGCCGCGGAAGGAGGACTCTCAGGGGCTTCTTCCTGAATGGCACTGGATTCACCTTCTATGCCTTTGCCCTTGCCTTTAGGCTGCTGTTTGGACCGTGGAGGTGCGTTACCCAACGGGGAGGTTGTGAAATCAACCCCGAGGTAGATTAGGCCGTTCATCTGGCACCAATGTTCTGTCCTACGCAAAGTCTCCTTGACCCTCTCCTCAATTGTCTGAGGGGCCTTAGTTCTATCAATGGCCGGAAAGGGCCAATTGTCCCCATCTGTGTCAGTATATACCTTGTCTACTTCATCTTCCGTAGTTTGGAAGCCTTTGGGGACAATGGCTATCCCGTATTGGATGATTTCTGCCAATGCTAGGCGAGAATGATCCTTTCTCCTGAGCTCCACCTCATGGATGACGTCAATGTAAATGTCCTCGATCTGAGGGACGTGGATTGGATCAAGTTTCACCCTTGGCAGACAGCTCCTTGGGTCGAAGGTAGGCCTGGCTGGGAAGTCATGTTTCAAATTGAGTAACTCCAGCTCTGCGAACATTTCCTTCGCCTTGTGGTGGGTAGAGCATGTGTATCGGCCCACTGTGAGGGGGAAAGGAGTTCCACCCTTCTTTCTTTTCAGGCATTTCTCATGGTATGTGATTAGCTGCCTTGACAGCTCCAGCAGAATCAGTTTAGGCCCAGCATACCTTGGTAGCCTGGTTGGCTCTCCTAAAAAGTTGGCAGCCCTTAGATAGGTGAATGTGGGAAACTGGGTGAACAAGGCCCCCCATTTCTCAGTGGCTGCTACTATGCTTTTGGTCGTGCGACCATAAGTCATATTCGGCCTCAATAGGTAGATGATGTGATAGAAAAACACATCGTTAATTTTTTGTGAATTAGGAGATGCTATTCTCCAGCCTCAATTCCGGGTAGTACTCGTATATCTTGACCTGAGGCCAAACTCCACTCCGCGTCAGGCCTGGATAGTCCCTCTCTGATGCTGCAGCGTAGACCACGTAGGAGTTCATATGGAATGTCCCCATTGTGCTAAATTGTTGTAGCTGCTCAGAGATTGTGCTGCTTATAATTTCTCCCCAGCAAAAGCGCTGATCAGGCATATTCTTGTTCATGGTCTCTAAGTATCGCAGCATCCATTTATGGAAATAATGGGCATCAGAAAGCCCGAAGACCCTGCTCAGGAACGTAATGGTGTCACTGAGCTCCTCTGAGAAGTCGCTGCGGTGGATGATTTGGGGCCACCGGGTTACTACCTTTTTGTTTTTCAAGTAAACTTCATTCATTAGTTGCATACACTGATCTGCATTGTCATCCCATGCCTTAATGCAATCTGCTTGACTGACGGCCACAAAGTGCCGGTGGTGGGGTATGCCGAGTATTCCCTCAAAGTGACGGGAAGTGAGGTTAATGACTACCTCGCCCTTGCTGTTTACGACACACCTTGTGTCTTTGTTGTAACATTGGGCAATCACCATCAAGAATTCATTGTTGACGGCGCTGACTGGGATTCCACCGGCGAAGTGCAGGGCACTGCCTATCAGTTTGTCCATCCATGGACTCCTTGTGACTTTCTGAGTTCTAGCCCAGAATTCCTCCATATCAATATGTCCCAATTCTGAATCTCTGACGTCCATGTTACACTCGGCCTGGGACTCGGGCATTCTGACCCTCTGATATTTATATTTCATCTCTTCTTCTGTAAGTTTGGCCTTTCCTTTGGATTTGGTGGGTCTCTTGCTGGATGTAGACATATGTTCTTTCAAACTCATTTGCTGATCTGCATGAAGAAGAAGCGAAACCCAATCCAAAAAGGTTGTATTAGCCATTTGATCTTCCATTGAAATGTTAGCAGAAGAAAGAGTTAGAGATTTTGAGACTCAGGGCGCATGGTGCATGAAAGCTGCAGCTTACAGGGCTAAATAGGTAAGGCGCACGGGGAAAGTGTGTTGCAAGGGTTAAACTGGCGCCAAAGGCGCATGGCGCATGAATACTGCAGGATGCATTTTACAAAAGGGCGCATGAAAACATCGTGTTGCATAGAGACAGGATGCGCCAATAGGCGCATGGATTTTGTACGTTGCATGAACATTTGGTGCGCCCAAGGCAGTTTGGCGCGGCGCACAAAGGGTTTACACAACATGATGCAGTTGAAATGGGGAGTGCACTTGCGCTTTCAAAGCTTTGTACTTAGCGCAGATAAAGCTAATGTTGCGCAGATGCAGGGTGCGCCGAGGGGGCGCATAGATATGCGATGCAACAAGGAAGGTTGATGCGCCAAAGAGGGCGCAAGGCTAGTGTTTGTAGCATATGGAGGAGGCGCGCCTTGAGGGCGCAGAAGTTTATGATGCAACAGGCATGATGGGTGCGCCATTGGCAAGGATTTTATTCATGTTGCGAGCGGGACAGATGCACCAAAGGGGCGCAACTGTTTATGATGTTGCAGGACGCGTCGATGCGCCAAAGGGAAAAATGGTCTTCTTTTCTCCATTCCTTTCTCTCGTTCTTTGCAGGTTAGTTGGGCAATGAAACGGCTCATCAAAAAGGAAATAAAACTTTTTTTTTTAGACAAGCTCCCCTATTAGCAGATCTGGACAGAGGGAGAGGGATATGGGAAGATAGCAAAAGGAGGAGGCTAGACCAACATTTTGATATTTCAATACTTCCAAACCACAACCAGACCACGAGCACACCAAGAACCAAAAACGTAAAACACACGAGAGGGAGAGGAACCTCTTACCTGGATAAATAGCAAAAACTTGCAACGGGTCCACAAGGCGTTGAAAACGATGAGGCAGGGGCTGACAGGCTCAGAGAAAAGAAATCACGTGCTCTGCGACTAGTGAAAATGACATTTTGGGCGCGCAAAAACATATATATAGGTGAACTAGTCATAAATGCACCACCCACTTTGTAAAGGGCACATGAAAGTTGCTGTCGACATGGGAAAGCATGCGCCCTTTGGCACACCAAAGCATTTTCCAGCATGAAACTAAGCGTGCCTTTGGTGCACCAAAAGTTGTGTTGTCATTAGATTATGTGCGCCCTTTGGCGCACCGAAAAGTGGCGCAACAAAAGTTGTGCTAACATGAAGGCGCATGCGCCTTGGCACACGCAGAGAAGACTCAACATACAAGGCGCACCGAAAGGTGTGTTGACACTGAAAAATATGCGCCAAAGGCTTTAAAGGGGGCGCACCAAAAGTTGGTGTTACATAGTCATTCCATGCGCCCAGCCAAAAAAGACCAAAAAAGACTAAGTTCGAAAAAACCAGATTTCCCGGAAAGGGATTTTGCAACGTTCCGAACACAAGGGATCCCTAACGAGGGATCGAAACAAAATTTTCGGTATGGTTATCGGTAAAATTTCCCTTGTCAATTTTACGGGATAACAGCTGGCTCTTTCTGGGGACTATCCCTGAGCAAACTCGGGGGTAGAGAATCCCAGATCTCATGTGCCTATCCATTGGGTAACAGAGTCAAAAACAAGGGCGACCGGAGGGAGAGTAAAAGGAACACACAACAAACCGAAAGCAAACACACGACGAAAACAAACACACAACTAAAGCAAACTGTACAAAGAAGAGAGCAAGCTCTACTTCTTGAAAAATTTTAGATGTTGCCCGCTATAAGGAAGCGGGAGCTCGGTTCCATCCAGATATGAGAGATAGAAGCTATTCTCTCCATTGAGCTGCTTGATCTTGAAGGGCCCTCTCCACAGGGAATCAAACTTTCCGTGCATGCCCTTTGGCTCTCTTCGCTTGTCCCACAAAAGGACGAGATCTCTTGACTTGATTCTGATGCTCGGTGATCCTGTCGATCACTCTTACTCTCTTTTCTTCGAGCTCTGTCAGATACATGATTCTCTTTTCAAGAGAATTTTGGAAAGTTTCATCTTCGATAGCTCGTGCCAAGCGCAGAGCAGGAAGTTCCGCAGAAATGGGAAGCTCGGCATCAGTGCCATATAACACTTGAAAAGGTGACATGCCGAGAGACCTCTTGGGAGTAATACGATCGGCCCACAAAGCGTCGTACAAAGACTTGTGCCACATCCGCTGATTCTCATCCACTAACTTCCGTATGATGGTCACCAAGTTCTTGTTACTGGATTCCGCCTGACCATTTCCCTGAGGGTAATAATCTGAGGCGTGAGCCAAAGTTATCCCATATTCATAGCAAAAACTAATAACTTCCCGTGAGGAGAAGTTAGAAGCATTATCAGCAACAATTTTGTTTGGAACGCCAAACCTGACAATGATATTTTCTTTAATGAAATTGCAAACCACCTCAGAAGTGGCATGCTTGACAGGTATGGCTTCCACCCACTTGGTGAAGTAATCCGTTGCTGTAAGGACATAGCTATGTCCAGCACTCGATTGAGGATTGAGTGCACCAATAAAATCAATTCCCCATTGTCTGAATGGTTCGTTGATAATGACCGGCCTAAGGGGAAAAGCAGCCAACTTGGGCTTGCCGACGAATTGCTGGCAAGGTTCACACTTTGCCACCCAGGTGGCTGTATCTTGGAAGAGCGTCGGCCAATAGTACCTGGCTCGAATGATCTTGTGTGCAGTCACGGAGGAAGAGAAATGCCCCCCACAGGCTGAATTGTGAAAACTTTCTAGTAGTTTTACCTGCTGGGGTTTGTCAACACATCGCAAAAAGATGCCATCTATCCCACGTTTATATAAACCGTCATCCCAGATGACATATTTAGCTGCTCTGAGCTTTATAGTGCGCTTCTCCTTTGCAGTTAGGTGCATTGGGCATTCGCCGTAGGTGAGGAAGAAAGTGATATTGGAATACCATTCATCACTAGTCGCAACAAATAGGACCAGAGGCAGCGAATCGGGTTTTTCCAGCCGGTTCTGTGCTTCATTGGTGTAGTCACCCCTTTCATCAGGGTTTTCTGAATCTTTGTTTTCAGCCATTAGCTGACACAGGCCCTTGCCCCTTACCAGCTTGGTTGGTTTAATATCCAGGTCATACTCCTGGACCTTTGCGATCCAATTTCCTCGCAAGCTTCCTAACTCCTGCTGAGTTAGAATTGATTTCACCGCCGTGTCAGGGACCAGCACCACCGTATGCGAGTTTAGAATGTAATACCTGAAATTCTTCACTGCTTTGACAATGGCGAAGGCATGCTTTTCCAGTTGAGTCATTTTTAGTTCGTGAGGCTTGAGGGGAGAACTCATGAATGCGATCGGAGATTCAACATCCTCCGAGTTCTTTTGCATCAAGATTGCGGACACAGTATGCTCAGATGCGTAACTATACATGATGAAGTCCTTGGAGAAATCGGGACATACCAGGACTGGTGCATGAGCAACGGAAGCTTTTATTTCTTCAAATGACCTTTTCCCCTCTTCGCTCCATCTGAAAGTTGGTGACCCCTTCATCATGTTCAATATGTGACGGGTCTTCTCAGCAAAGTCAGGAACAAAACGCCTGAGAAAGTTCACCTTTCCGAAGAAAGAATGAACACCAGTCTTGCTTGTAGGCAGAGTAAGGCTTTGAATAGCCTTAACTCTTTCGGTATCTATCTTTGTTCCTTCTTTGCTAACCACATGCCCTAGCAACTTTCCTTCCGTGACTCCAAAAACAGACTTTTTTGGGTTTAGGGAAATCCCATGTTCTCGGCACCTGGCCAACACTTGCTCCAAATGATCACAATGATCATTTCGTTGTTTAGAGAACACGGTTAAGTCATCTAAATAAACCACAATGACTTTCCCCATCATACCTTTGAATGCGAAATCCATGGCCCGCTGAAAAGTGGCGCCAGCATTAGTTAGGCCAAAAGGCATCCTGCTGTAGGCAAATGTACCCCAGGGAGTAGTGAATGTTGTTTTAAATTGATCTTCAGCTGAAACTTCAATCTGATTATAGCCTGAAAAACCATCAAGCATGGACAGCATCTCTGATCCAGTTACTGCTTGCAGAACTTGATCCATTATCGGAAGTGGGTAGTTGTCTTTCAAGGAAGCCTGATTCAAATTGCGAAAGTCTACGCATATGCGTATCTCACCGTTTTTCTTGCGCACTGGCACAATATTTGCTACCCAAGTACTGTGATGGATAGGAAAGATGATTCTCGCATCCAGCATCTTCTGAATTTTGGCCTGGATAGTCCCCGAAATCTTAGGATTATAGTGCCTCTGCTTCTGGCGAAAGGCTTTGACATCTTCTTTCAACGGGATGTCATGCTGAACGTCCTTTGGCTTGAAAGACTTTAGATCGGCATAGGACCATGCCAACACGTCCATATATTTTTTTAGCAACTTGACAAATTTCCGTTTCTCCTCAGGCGTGCAACATTTTCCAATGTTCACAAATTGCGGGTGCTCTATCGAACCTATATTGACCGGTTCGGTTTCTGGGGATGAGTCAGGGTCATCTCGCCTCTTCTTTTTCACAAAACGGTCATGCCTGTCGAACAACCGCTCCAGAGAAACCAGGCCCTTTGGGATTTTATTTCCTTTGAGCTGACATATGCCGTCGTTCCCTTCGGATTCATCACCTTGATTGGTGACTGATTCACGGCAAGTGGAAGTAGATCCTTCAAAGTGCAATTCTTTAAAATTTTCCGCCTTCTCTAGAAAGGCAATGAGTTGATTATCATCGTTGAACACCTGCCAATGCTGAGAATTGTCTGGCACGCTCGGGCGGAAAACCACCTCAATGGTGTATTTGTTTGTTCTCAAACCTGGGTGAGGAAGCATGAGGGATGCTGAAACAGCCAATGAATCGGCCATGTCATTTTGAGCCCTTGGAATGGATTCTATTGAAAAAGCATCGAACTCTTCAATGATGTCCCACATCGCATTACGGTAATGCCTGAGCCTTTCATTCTTCACTTGGTAAATCCTTTTAACTTGATTCACAACTAGCTCCGCATCACCTTGTACTTTCAGATTTTTAATCCCTCTTTCCCTTGCGGCTTGCATGCCAAGTAACAAAGATTCATACTCAGCAGTATTATTTGTGTTAAAAAACTGCAACTTGAAAGAGAGAGGAATGACTTCTTCCTCAAGAGATATTAGCACGGCCCCGGCGCCGCATCCGCTGGTTGCACAGCTGCCATCGAACTGCAAGGTCCAGATCTTATTAAGATCTCCTTCTTGAACGAGAACAACCCCTTTATCAGACTCGGTAGACAAGAAATAGTTCCCCATCCCTGATGATTCAAAAAGGATTTGAGCTTTGGGGTCCTCAGAGCTAGTAACCAAGTACTTTTTTTGTGATTCTGGCTCCAAAGTCTGCATTACGCCTTTGACGGGAATTCTAGCTTTAGACCAGTCCATATGAATTTCTCCACCAACTTCGCTGCAAAAACTTCTTCCCAGCAAAATTCCATAGGCTGCCGGAATGTCAGCAACGAGGACTGTCATCTTTACTCTTTTATCTGGGAATGCCGCAAATGCAAATTACGCGTCTTTGATTTGGCCAACCAACGGAACCTGCTTGGTTTCCAAGGAATAACATCTGCCGAAAGGCTTGGTAAGAGTGAGGCCCAGAGCATGGGTGACTTTTTCCGGCATGACGTTATCAGAAGCCCCAGAATCAATTATGCAGTTACTCAGCTTGTGTCCATTGATTAGGAGGGAGAGATAGAAAGGCTCTATCTTGCCTGATGCCGATGTTGAAGCAACATTTATGTGGGATTCAGGGGGAGTGGAAAGGATTCCTTTTGGGGAAACCTGATTAGATACAACAGCTTGACTTTGAATATACTTGGTCAATCTTACAAGCTGTTCGGGATTTGACTGAAGATACTCAGCTTCAGACATTTGGATCTTGGTCTTTTTTGCATGATCTATGATATCAAATGCGGCCAAGGGTTGCGTTGGTGAAGGAATGAGTCCCTCACTTCGCGATGGTGGAATAGGATTACTGGTCTTGGTAGGAACATGAGAGGACTGATTTGGAGGAGAGATGGGGGGAAAAGATTTCCTTGTAAAAGATTTGCCAGGGAGTTGAGTAGGAAGAGGATTACCTCTTTTAGCAATGATCGGAGGCGCGTTTGACACGGCCTTCTCCTGCTGGACATGGGCAGCAACTTCCGCTTCTTTTCCTTGCGAGCGAGTAAAAACAGCATATGACTGTCCGCTTGCATATCCCTGGGTACCCTCTTCTTCATCAGATTCTTCCTCATCAAATTCCATATACCCGATAGTAGAGTCGCCAGTCGGTTCACCGACATCTTGATCATCTTCACCCTGAGACGAAGGTTCTTCATAATACTACTCTTCTTCTTCGATTTCGGCCAGAGCGTTGACCGGAGGAGCCTCAAGTGCCAACCGCGGAGCGGTTGCGGGTAAGCGCGGCCTTTGTGAAACATTGTTAGGAACGAAATTCCTCCGCGGAATATCCCGGTATGAGGAACTGGGGGAGGCCTGGGCCAACTGCTTCTTTAATGCAAGCAAGTCATTTGCCATCTTTTGAAAGGCTGGATCAGACGAAGTAGTGGGCGAAGGGCCCAAAGATTTAGGCTTGGCTGATTCCTTTTTCAATTCGCCAGATATTATCAAATTATCTTCTATGCGAATGGCAGCGGCTTGGGCGAGAATCAAGGTGGCAACTCGTTCCTGAAGGAGCAAGAAACTAACTTTTGAGCTCATAGCGTTTACGAAGAAACACTTTTGATTCTCCGGTGTTGGAAGCATGGCAACAGGGACACGGTTGATTAGTGCATTGAACCGGGTGATAAAATCGCGCATGGTCTCATTGGCCTCCTTCTTTAGGTGAGTGATCCGTGATAATAATGCAAATGCATCTTCTGAAGGTTTGTACCTGTCTTCAAAAGCATCCCGCAAGGTGGCCCAACTGGTAATAGATCCGGCTGGTAAATGCTGAAACCATTCAGCCGCAGGTCCTTGTAGAGTTTCCAGAAAAAGGCGAACCGACACATCCTCATGAGTTACATCCAGGATACTGCATGACATGATGAATGCAGATATGTGGGAATCTGTACTTTGATTTCCGCTCCCGTCGAATTTGGGAAAATTCTTTCGGTTTCCGTGAGGGAGCGCATGAACTGGATGTGGTAAAGCCAAAGGACCCATAGCGTTTCCCCATGGTACTGCCATTTGAAAAGCCGGAAAGAGAACACGAGCTGGAAGTATGGTTCCGCTGAGCAGCAAGGCACTACAAAGGGATGTGGATGCCCCTTGCGAAAGATTCTTCCTTCGTGAAGGCGAGACACTCCTGGATGACCGGTCAGCCGAGCTTAGCGCTGAAAAGCGTGCCGGTGTTATGCTGAAATTATGCCTTTGAAGCAGATCGAAAGTAGGATCAGCTTCTCCACGGGCTCTCCTGCTGCGCGTAAAAGGTTCACCCGCCAGTGTACCTTCCAGATCTGCAACGTTATGGCGCAGATTTGAAATTTCTTTTTGGCTGTACTTGCTGATTTTCTGGTTTTTCTGTCAAAAACCAGCAGCAAATACTTTTCTAAATATTTAAAAACTATCCTCTTCAGAAAACCGATTGCGGTTAATGACAAATAACAACGAGGATAAAATGACAGAGAAGATTAGCAAGCTGATTTTTGGATCTGGTTTTGACTTTTTTAAAGAATTTCAAACTTTTAGGTAAACAGTCAAAAACTCAGATCTACGACAAAATACTGATTTTTATAAAAAACTCAGCGAACTAAAGGTTTGCAACTAGGCCAGATCTATGGATCTCAGAAGAAAATTTTCAATTCAGAGCACTTTTGCAAATTTTTGGATTTTTTAACAAAAAGTTCAGATTTACAAACAGATAGTGATTTTTCTGATTTTTTCTGTTTTTCTATCCTATCACTATCATAGATCTGATAGATCTGTTCGTTCCCCAGCGGAGTCGCCAAAAACTGTTGGTCCGAAAATCTGTCGCCTGGACAGATCTATGGATAGACGAGCCAACAGTGTGCAGGGCATAGCCCCTCTTTGAGTCAGCAAAGCGAAACTGGTTTATTGCTATTCTACCAGCAGGAATCTATGCAAGTCTCACAGATTCTGCCTTCGGGGGTTTGGGATCTCATCCCAGTAGGGGTGTTTCCGACTGCGAAAAGAAAGGAAAGGAAGAGGGGATGAAGAAAGAGCAGGTCCGAAGGAAGAAAAGAAATGAATTCCAAAGCAGAAAGGTCAGAAGGTTTATGTTTTGGGATTGGTAGTAAACAGAGCCAAACCTACTTGCATAAACAAACAAAGCAATACTGATGATGAATAAATGACAAAAAAGTAGATATGAATCTAACAGAATAAACACATACAGATCTAACATAAGAAAGGTCTGATGCATAACACAGCTATTCAGCACAAAGTCTCAATATTTGTATTACTGTTTTCTTCTGTTACAAGAAAGCTCAAAGTCTTTTTTCTTCACTTCTATTTTTCATCTGAAAGATATCCATCCATCCCACAATACAACAAGTATTGGAGTATTTATAGAAGAAGAAGAGAAAAGAAGGCAAAAAAGGAGCCAACAACTATTTACAAAGATATTTACAAAATATCTAAAAGTCATGTTGACTTTTTACAACTTGATGGATGACATCATCCCATGATGCAACATGGATGACATCATCATTTGTATCAACATACTCCAGATATTTCCAAAAAGAAAGACGAGAAAGAGAAGAGAGAAGAAGAAGAAGAAGAAGAAGCAGCAGCAGCTATTCGTCATCATCATCCTGCGGCCGAAAGGGGGTGGACTGCTTTTGTTGCTCCTCAGGTGACGAGATATGGAACTGAGAGCGGTATTCCATGAACTTGTTGATTATTGGCCCTAGTTGATCCTGGGAAGGATCCTTGTGCCTATCACTTATCACCTCACAAGTCTCCCGCTCATCTATGAGCTTCTCTGGGAGTTTGGAATAGTCCTTTTCCACCTCAATGAGGAACCCGATGAAGTCCCTACAGGCCAGCAGGTTGTTGATAGATTCTGTGTCAAATGTGACCTCTGGCCCCGTTCCTTGAGAAGCGATCTCCTTGAAGATCCGGGTGGTTTCATCAGCTTTCCTTAAAGTGAAGGAAGGAGTAAGTAACCCTGGTGACATATTAAGAACAATTCGTTCCATTTGGTGCATCGCATCCAGGGCTTCTTCCTTGACTTTGTCAATCTTTTCTAGAATAAATTCTAGCTGATCCACCCGGTAGTCCAGAGTGGACATGATTTTGTTGAGGGCCCTTGGATGGCCGAAGACGCCGAACTTGACCAGATCTTCGACTGAACAGTCAAACATTTGTTGGAAGGTCTCGTGCTGCAATCTGGCATGTTCCAGCTCTTCTGATATGGGCCCTGCTAACGCTTGGAGCTCTTTATTCACCTTACTGATGTTCAGGTACAAGTCGGAGAACTCGGCGATCACTTTTTCACTGTCTTTGAGGATTTGGCTCCTCCAAGCGGAAACGGCCATACCCTGCTCGCCGATTTTGGCATACTCATTAATTTTCTCCTGGCTGAGAAGCTCAGAAGTCTCGGCGGCAGTTGTGGGAGGCGCACTACCCATCTTCTGTAAGGCTTGGAGCAGATATTTGTTTTGCTCCTTTAGTTGCCTTTTCTCTTCCTTGATTTCCTGAAGCTTTTTGCAGAGGGCGTCAACTGCAGAAAGAGCCTCCCCCTGAAGACTTTCTGAAGATGTCCCCATTGTGACTTGGGTCACAGTAAAATCTATAGGAGACAGATCCTTTTTCTCTTTGAGGGGATTGGGGTATGCGATTTCCATAACTCTCTCTCCTACAGCACTTTGAGAGAAGCACGTGACAGGCTTCTGCTTCTTCGCCCCCTTAGATGGGATCACGGAAAAGTCCATCGGAGCGATGGGAACTTTCCTCTTTTGCTGACTTAGCTGCTGAGAGATCCAAGCTGGACCTATGGTAGAAGGACCGGAAACAGAGGAGGGGGCAGCTGCAGTAGAAGAGGGGAAAAATGTGGAGACACGTGGCGGCGGCATTGAGAGAATAGCCGAAGAAGTGCCCACGGAAGGAAGGGAAACTGCAGCTGCGGAAGACATAGGAGGGGAAGGGAGCTCGGAGATGAGGGAAGAAATGGAGGAGGATAGATCAACGAGGGAAGAAAAGATAGATGAAGAGGCGGGGGAAACAGTAGAAGAAGGGGAAGAGGACACGACCAAAGGGATGGTCGCTTGAGTCGCTCGAGGAGGGGAAGGAAGAGAAGAAGAAGGGACGGAAGGGACCTCGGTTGTTGTAGCAATGCCGACATCCTGAGTGGATGGGCCTATTGGAACTTCCTCTTCTGCTTCTTTCTCTGGCGAAGCCAGAGTTATTACCTGCTCGGGTGCCGCGGAAGGAGGACTCTCAGGGGCTTCTTCCTGAATGGCGCTGGATTCACCTTCTACGCCTTTGCCCTTGCCTTTAGGCTGCTGTTTGGACCGTGGAGGTGCATTACCCAATGGGGAGGTTGTGAAATCAACCCCGAGGTAGATTAGGCCGTTCATCCGGCACCAATGTTCTGTCCTACGCAAAGTCTCCTTGACCCTCTCCTCAATTGTCTGAGGGGCCTTAGTTCTATCAATGGCCGGAAAGGGCCAATTGTCCCCATCTGTGTCAGTATATACCTTGTCTACTTCATCTTCCGTAGTTTGGAAGCCTTTGGGGACAATGGCTATCCCATATTGGATGATTTCTGCCAATGCTAGGTGAGAATGATCCTTTCTCCTGAGCTCCACCTCATGGATGACGTCAATGTAAATGTCCTCGATCTGAGGGACGTGGATTGGATCAAGTTTCGCCCTTGGCAGACAGCTCCTTGGGTCGAAGGTAGGCCTGGCTGGGAAGTCATGTTTCAAATTGAGTAACTCCAGCTCTGCGAACATTTCCTTCGCCTTGTGGTGGGTAGAGCATGTGTATCGGCCCACTGTGAGGGGGAAAGGAGTTCCACCCTTCTTTCTTTTCAGGCATTTCTCGTGGTATGTGATTAGCTGCCTTGACAGCTCCAGCAGAATCAGTTTAGGCCCAGCATACCTTGGTAGCCTGGTTGGCTCTCCTAAAAAGTTGGCAGCCCTTAGATAGGTGAATGTGGGAAACTGGGTGAACAAGGCCCCCCATTTCTCAGTGGCTGCTACTATGCTTTTGGTCGTGCGACCATAAGTCATATTCAGCCTCAATAGGCAGATGATGTGATAGAAAAACACATCGTTAATTTTTGTGAATTGGGAGATGCTATTCTCCAGCCTCAATTCCGGGTAGTACTCGTATATCTTGACCTGAGGCCAAACTCCACTCCGCGTCAGGCCTGGATAGTCCCTCTCTGATGCTGCAGCGTAGACCACGTAGGAGTTCATATGGAATG
>CM034146.1:528909522-528929522 GCA_019776745.2 Taxus chinensis | reverse complement strand
AAAAGAACCTCAAAATGGAGTAATCATTTCCTTTCATATATTTCTCTCAACGGACTTTCTCGTCCATGATATAAACAAGCGAGAATGTACTCTTAGTTTTATAACCAAAATGTTTCAACTCAAAAAAAAGAACATTTCAGCTAGGCCTGAACAAGCAAGAATGTACAGCTATCTACGAAATCATGATTCTTATCATAATAGTAAAAGGAATCATTTTTCAAACATTTATCTGTAAGAATTCCACTTCAGTTCAGTCTTGATGAAACAACATTCAGAGTTTAGATTGCGAATTGGATATATACTTTCCAATATATACGTAATTTGGATCACACATACGTGTTTGCTAAAAACAGTCATACCCAGCTTAGTCTGAAATTTTACAATGATGGAAACATATTACCATCCATTCAGCTCAAATAAGTGAGAAACCCCCTTTTTTTACAAGAACAAGAATCTATTCAAGTTCAGTTCCAGCCGATTACATTGAAGGAGTTCGAATAAACATCTCTGTTACTTATATATCTCGGTATACTTTTCAAAAGATTTCAGAAAGATATCAATACATTTTACTCAATCCTCAAATATTCAAGTTCAGTTCATAAACAATTTACCGTTTCTCCAAAAACCCAGTCAAGTGTCTTCATTTCACAAGAAATTATTAAAATCTTTTTAACCTGCAAGGGTAAGACGATGAAATGAATTCCCTGTAAACCAGGTAAAATCGTAATCCATGCAATTAAAGCAACTAGGAGAAATAACTCACACAACATTTCATCAACATTATCCTGGATTTTGTTTTCCCATCATCGTTTTCACTTCACCTCAACTCATAAAACAATACTCGAATAGCTAATACATTCATCAAATCGAACCCATATTGGGTAATAAGAAACGGATGCTCTAACACTGTCAAAACAAAACTCATACAACAAGGACAACTTCATTTGTTTTACTCATTTTGTAAAGGAAACTAAAGACACTGTCAAAATAAGAACTCATACAGCAAGGACGAATCCCATTCCTTTTACTCTCATTAAGAAAAACCCAAACCGTCACTTCATCAAAAAGAAAAACGATTCCACTAGGAAATTCACTTCAAACATTCAACAACTTTATATAACTAAAACAGCATTATAAGAACTTGGTTGTTTTAATGAGAGCTTAAACATGAGCAAAACGATTTAAGGAGAAGGGCTCAACATGCCTGCTAATATTTCTTGAAGCTCGAAGAAAACTATGCCCACAGGAGCTATTCTTATCCACGGAGACAGTAGTAAAGCTTTCCAAATAGTCACCTACTTCCATAGGCTTAAAAATAGCCCTCGGCTTCTCCCAAGACAGAATCAATAATCCAAAAATTATCCAGGTTCTTGTTACAGAACCATGGAGGAACAAAATGCAGAGAACTAAAATCCAAATGTCACATCAAAAAACGCACTTCCCTCACAATTCCTCTTTCCAAGGCGAGCTGGTCGCTAAGACCAAGACAATTAATGCATTCCTTTTTTAATCCTTTTTCCTCATCGCAACTATCGATAAGGTTAGCGAATTTCCTATTTCAAATTTAACCATGTAATTCCTTTTTAGCCACTTAGCTAGTTCAGAATGCCTCCAACTTTTTAGATGTTCCCGCCAAACTTTGCGCTGAAACTTGTAAGGACATTATTTATTGTCCTAATAAATTTCTTACCTCCCCTCCCCTTATCCTGTTCCATCCACATGGGTCTATGCGTCCCCTTCTTTAGGTTAGTTCTGAATTTAATAGTCCATATCTAGGTCATCCACCTAGTTCATAGGTTAATGGAATTTATATCTATTTTATCCCTTAGTGAAATCTAAAATCCATATAGGATAGTAGTTAGGGTATAAGATATCTAAACTTAGGGGTTTTAATGTTTAATTCCCTAATATTTAATTAAACTAGTTTCACATATCAAGTCTCATTAGCAATCACACAAGAATAGTAACTTCTTTCCCAAGTATCAAGTTACAGCAAACAAGGGTCCAGTTAAGCAACACATTCCTCTAAGATCAAAAGATATGTCTTAACATATTTATCTTCATTTCAGCAGTTACAACATTATGAAAAGTAATTACCATGATAACTTACAAAAATCAAGGTGTTACATTCCTCCCTTCTTAAAGAATCATCGTCCCGATGATCAAATTAACCAATTCAAGGAGTTTCTAGGACAAAATTCAGTTATTGTCCTTCCATTCATAAGTTCATACCAAAAACAGATTCACTCTTTAAAACAGTGTTTTAAGACAAAGTAAAATAGACCAATAATTGTCTAAATTTGGTAGAATTATCAAGTTTTTCAAATTTCAATTTCGATCAAACAAGTATGGAAAAGTAGATCTCATTTCTTCGAGATTTTCCCAAGTTGCACTTTCTTCGCTAAACTGGTCCCACTAGACCTTACATTGATTCACTTCACGATTTCTTAAGTACAACTGGCGAGTTCCCAGCACTCGAATGGGCTTAATCACGATTATTCCTGGGTCTTGGACCTGCAAGGAATTCCAATTCAGCACATGTGATAAATCTGTTACATATTTCTTAAGCAAAGAAATATGAAAAACATCATGCATTTGTGATAAAGCAGGAGGTAATGCTAGATGATAAGCTACAGGGTTGATTATTTCAACAATTTCAAAAGGTCCCACGTAACGTGGCGACAACTTGGAAGCCTTGCCAAAAGTTATTGAGCTCTTTTTCGGCTTAACCCGAAGAAAGACCTTCTCACCAAGTTTATAATTCCTATCAACCCGCTTTAAGTCTGCATAACTCTTCTGCCTATTGGCAGCCTCCTTTAGATGTTCCCGAATCATTTTGATTTGTTGTTCCATTTCCTTGAGGATTTCTGGCCCAATTACCTCTCTGTCCTCTACGTTGTCCCAGCTAACAGGGGTTCTGCATTTTCTTCCATACAATGCTTCAAAGGGCGCCATTTTTAAAGAGGCATGATATGTATTATTATAGGCAAATTCTACCAGCGGAAGGTATTCCTCCCATTTATACTGCTGGTCCATGCAATACATTCTTAACATGTCCTCTAAAACTTGATTGACTCTCTCGGTCTGTCCATCCGTCTCCGGATGATATGCAGAGCTGAAGTTTAATTTAGTTCCCAAGGCCGCATTAAGCATTTGCCAAAACCTTGATGTCATCCTCGGATCTCTGTCCGATATGATCAATTCAGGTATTCCATGCAATCTGAAAATTTCATGTACAAATCTTCTTGCTAATACTGGTGCATCGTCTTTCAAATTACCAGCAATGAAGTGTGCCACTTTGGTTAATTTTTCGACGACAACCAGGATGATATCATGCTTGTTCCTTGACATAGGCAATCCTTGAACGAAATCCATCGTTATCACTTGCCATTTGTACTGTGGAACGCTGTGGGGATACAATAATCCAGCGGGATGCATATGTTCCACCTTAACACGCTGACATTCCAAGCAGTGTGTTACAAATTCCACCACATCCTTTTTCATTCCCTTCCAGAAGTATTGCTTCTTAAGATCAGCAAGCATTTTCGTAATGCCAGGGTGTCCAGAAAAAGGTGAATTATGAAATTCAGTTAACAATTTCCTTCTTAAATCATTTGCCAAGGGTATATAGACCCTGTTTTCGAATCTCAGAATTCCTTCGCTATCAAAGTGAAATCCTTTATACTTCACATCCTTTGGATCTGCAGCAAGTGCTGTTTTAACTTGCTGGAAATAAGGATCTGATTCCAAGGCATCTTTCACCTCATCCTTAAACTGAGTTCTTAACGTTATAAGAGCAGAGATGTGCTTCCTTCGACTCAGAGCATCTGCCACTCTATTTTCCTTGCCTTTGATGTAGCTTATATCAAAATCATACTGAGACAGAAATTCTAACCATCTTCGCTGTCTTGCATTCAAATTTGGCTGAGTAAAAATATACTTCAACCCCAGATGGTCAGTTTTTAACTCAAAAGGTTTGCCTAAAAGGTAATGCCTCCACATTTGAAGTGCATGTACAATGGCAGCGAGCTCTAGGTCGTGTGGAGCATAATTATGTTCATGTAACTTAAGCTTTCTACTTTCATAAGCTATAACATGGTCATTCTGTAACAGAATACCTCCAAGGCCTTCTCCCGATGCATCCGTTACAACCATAAAATTTCCATTTGGATCTGGTACAGTTAAAATAGGTGCTGTAGTTAACTGTTCCTTTAAATTTTTAAAGGCAGATTCACATTTGTCAGTCCAGAAAAATTTCTTATCCTTCTTTTGCAGTGAAGTGATTGGGGCAGCAATTTTTGAAAAATCCTTAACGAACTTTCTATAATATCCTGCCAAGCCCATGAAGCTTCTTACTTCATGCACGTTCTTAGGCGCAGGCCACTCGGTTATAGCTGCGATCTTTGAAGGGTCTACAGCTATTCCATTCTTTTTTATAACGTGTCCCAAATAATGCACCTCTGCATCATAAAAGGAACATTTAGACAGTTTACCATACAACTTCCTCTTTCTTAAAACTTCCAGCACTACCCTTAAATGTTCTTGGTGCTCTTCGACATTTTTAGAGTATATAAGAATGTCGTCTAAGAATACAAGCACAAACTTGTCTAGGTATTCTTGAAAAATATTGTTCATCAGATTCATGAAGGCGGCAGGTGCATTTGTCAACCCAAAAGGTAACACCGTGAATTCATAATGCCCGTACCTTGTTCTAAAAGTTGTTTTATGAATATCTTCTTCCTTTATTCTCAGCTGATGATACCCAGATCGAAGATCTATTTTTGAATAGACTGATGCTCCATGCATCTGGTCGAATAGATCATCAATCCTAGGAAGTGGGTATCGATTCTTAATAGTTTCCTTGTTTAACATTCTATAATCAATGCACAGTCTCAACGTGCCATCCTTTTTCTTTACAAAAATTACCGGCACTCCCCATGGTGAGATGCTAGGTCTAATCAGCCCCTTAGTCAAAAGTTCCTGTAATTGAGCCTTTAGCTCTACCAACTCGAGGGTGGTCATTCTATAAGGTGCCTTAGATATGGGTTCAGTTCTTGGCTTGATTTCTATTGCAAAGTCAAACTCTCGTTTGGGTGGAAGACCTGGTAATTCCTCCAGAAATACATCACTGAAATCCCTTAATAATGGATATCTTTCCATGAAATCATTATCCTCCTCAGCATTTTCTATCATTTTAACTACATACAAGGTGCAACCCCTATTTTTAGCCCTTTTTAGTTACATAGCTGTTAGTTTCCTAACTGCAACTTCACACTTTACACCTTGAATGACTGCTGCTTTCTACAGGTCGTCAAAACAACAAAAAAAAATTTCATAACAGTCGACCTTTGCATTATGTTCTGCCAACCAGTTAACTCCAATAATGATGTCATATGATCCTAAGGGAGTGACATATAGGTCAACTTCGGTGGAGAAACTAGGCAAGTCAAGAATTGCCCCAAAAAGGAACATTTCGACTGTATGGACGACATTATTCCCATAATGCACTGTCCATGTCTTATCCATTCGTTCAGCCTTTATTTTTAATTTCATTGCAAGTTTAGTAGAAATAAAGCATTCAGTGGCTCCAGTATCAAAAAGCATGACTACAGGTGTACCGAATAACTTACCCGGAACTTCTATAGGCGTAACTTACTTTTCAGCTTGTCTGTTAGCCACCACAGCGTGTATCCTATGTTGCTGATCGCAATCATCCTTTTTCAGAGGACAGTGACTCGTGTAATGGTCCTTTCCACAGTTGAAGCATCCTCCAACTGGTCCTTTCCTAGGCTCAAATTTGTTACCAGCTTTGAAGTTATCATCCTGGCTCCCATAGGAATTTTGTCCATTGCCACTAATTTTTGTGAAACTGTTCTGCACACTACTTACAGGTTTGTTCATTACAGATTTCTTGTTGTTATCTACAAAAAAAAAAATTTCACACCAAACCTTTTCCAAGGCCCCCTTTTGGGTGCGAGAGATGAAGAAGAGTTGGGAATCTTCTTCCTTATCTCTTCCCTATGAGCAGAAATTGCTCTCAATTTTTGTTCCTGTCTTATTGCCTTTTCGACAACTCCTTCCATGGTGGTTGGATCGTGGACATCCACTTCGCCACCAATGATGGTATTCAGTCCCATTATGAACTTTCGTATTCTGAACTTCTCGTCAGCTTGGTACTGCGGCACATACTTAAGGAGTTTAGTAAACCCTTCCCAGTATTCTATCACCGCCAGCCTTCCTTGCGACCAGTTCTGAAATTCAGTCATTTTCCTATCAAAATAGAGTTGAGGCAGCCACCGTTGCCTAAAGTAACCCTTAAATTGATCCCAAGCTATGTCTGATTCGACAATATTCAACTCAACCTTACGGTTGTCCCACCATGATGATGCTTCATGAGAAAGCTGATATGCTCCCCATATCGCTTTGGTCTCCTCGGAGAAGTTTCTTATTGCAAAGTACTTCTCCATTTCACTGAGCCAATTCTCAGCTTTGTCCCCAAGGGTTGTTCCATCAAACTTTGGAGGACTTATTCTCTTTATGTCATTTGTAAGTTCAGCTACTAATCTTGCCCTTTTAGTTCCAGGATGATTAGGAGCATTCACATTACTATTATCAACACCCGGATTCCCTCCATTGGTGTTGTCCACAGGAGGTGGCTGATCATTTATATCAGCTTCTTCTTCCTCCTCTTCATTTCCCATTGACTTTTGTTCCAAAACAGTCAAACGATCTCTCGTGTCTAGTAGGGCAGCAAGGATTTCATCCAGCTTTTGAGCAGTAGCTGCTTCTCCACCCAGTAACGGGTTGTTCGCAGCATTTCTTCTTATTCTGACCATTTTTTGTTCAATAAGAAAATGTAAACCTTATTAAATTGTGGACTCATTAGGTCCAAGAGCTGCAACCTTCAGCTCTGATACCAAGATGTAATCTCCCCATTTTAAGATACTAGAACAAGGAAAAATAAATAAAAATTATACAACGTTCCCTGTTATGAATTATATAATTCAAACACACGTTCAAGTTTTAATAATTGTTCTCTGTCCAATTGATGCAGTTTGGATCACACAATTTCCTTTTAAAACTAATGTTCTCTGTTCACATATTTGCAATATGGAACACACATTCAGTGCCATTCAATCATATAATAGATACCATATGCTGCTGTAAATGACTCGCAGAACTACCGATCTCCCATTTTATGGCTCAGAGTTTCAGCGATCTCTCATTTCATGACTCGGTGACTTACCGATCCTTCATGTTAATTCATGCATAGTATAATAAATATACAAGGTTCTCTTACCGTTTCTAGTTATCGAAGTGATCCATTTAAGAAGCCTATCTGAATATCTGTTACTGATATTCATCTGACATCCTGCATCTTAAACTAGGTGATTAGGACAACGCAACCAGCACTTGCGATACTTTGGCCAAAGATTTTCACATGCTTTGCATGATCATATTCCTGGATGTGGTACACATCATTGGAATACGTCCTTCACCTCACTTCATCTGTTATCTAGAATGGTCTTTCCTGGTCTCTTCTAGTCCTTTTGTTTAAGGTCAAGCTCTAATCCCCAACTAGCAATATGAACAAGTATAGGAAGTTACTCATGGTAACTAAAGATACGCAGACATACGACGTCATCCCTAGATGACTCCGTGTGTCTAGTTACCTTTAGTCCTCTGGAGTCACTTCGTATGCATGATCACATTCCTATCCCCATCTAAGAACTTAGTATCCAGCTTATGTAAACTTGATGATTTAATTCGGGAGGGCATTGTAATATGTCAGCTATAACATTGTGTCGTCATGAAGGCCCCGCCTTCATGAAGACACTATATTGTAGCTGGCGTATGTCAATGTCCTACGAAATCCTCTCATCGAGGGTACACATCCAGCTCAATTGTGATTTGGTTATAATCTTAATATTTAAGATCAACTTTCAGCAGCCATGTTGATCCTTTATTCTCGTTCTTGTTACAGTTGTATGTAGCTAAGAGAGACTTAATCCATCTTCTAGCTTACTACGCATCTCCTCCTTCGTACCGAAGGGTTGCATTTTCTCTACTTGGTTCCTTTCTTAATCTTTGGACTAATCAGCCCATTATCGATAAACTTAATAAGTTTAACCTATTAAACTTAACCAAGTTTTCCACAACTGTAAACAAATTCAGAATTCCATCTTATTAGACGTCATTTAAACGAGGTCTAATTTTAAATGAATTTATTCATTTATCCTCCTTAACCTTACATAGTTAAGGTCTGTTAACAATAGATATGTTTTCCCATATCCTTATTTTCTAATTTTAAACATTCGAGGCTATTAACAGAGTCCGAATATAAGGTTCGGCTGCTCCTAAGTTATTTGATATTCCTTAGCTTTCAAGCTAATCCCGAATACCTTTTAATTAAGAGATCATGTTTACCTAAATCCTTTTTTATGTCAATTTAAAATTCATCTTAACCCAAGTATGAACTAATTGCACATTTCAACGTAAAAGTTGCATTCAGGTAAGGAATAGATGTTATTTCCTTTTAAATTCATCCATTAACATTTGAATAATTCCAAGTCAAGGAATAATGTTATATTCTCAAACTTATTCAACAATATCAAACTGATACAACTATTGAAAATATCACACTTTTACTTGTATTCATCCATCAGATTTTCAATCTGTACATTTTCCAGTCCAAACGACTAGACTTTGTTTATATCAAACAACATTACAACTCATAAAGATAGAAGAATGTAACTTCTTCCTTTCTCATTTCCTCGTGGAGGAGTAATAGCTATCAATACTATCCATCTTCAGTTAATCAAAGAAGTATCGGAAAACAACCATGTCTTCATTTATACTCAAGTTTCATCTGCAAAATTACTTGCACGGGTCAGTTCATTGAACTGAGCATATTAAGCACTTGTCTTTAAAATGAGGTGCTTTTAATTAACTGTCTCAATAAAAGAACCCTGCTTTTATGAAACGTTAATATGAACATCATTCTAGAATTAAATACCAAAAAGGATGAACAACATATCAACTTAATCATCTAATTACCATCCTAATCGGTCAAAGGATTACTGTCCTCTTTCCGAATACTTATAACAAGAAGTAATTTCCTTCAAACATTTCCAGATTACAAACATCCGTAAGAACTAAAAATACAATTATGCAACTGTTGTTCTAACATAATGCTATCAATTCCTTTCCCCTACATTAGTTAGAGGAAGATTCACAATTAGATTTTAAATAAAACTTCCAGCAGAACCATTTTCCTTTCCTTTCATACAACTTGTCTAATCTCAAACAATCAAACGCTGAAGAGAAAAGTAAACAACAATTTAAATACAAATGCTTAACCCAAGCAAGTACGAAATTTGTTCCATAACAATTATAGATTTCTAACTGTATGAGAGAAAATGATCATTAATTCAATTATCCATTCACACTCTCTTTCCTTTCCTCATAACTGTACTAGAAATTTTAATTCAAACGTGATATCAATCAATGATAACAGTCCAAAGAGAAATGAACGAAAAATCAATAATCGAATAAAAGGAGGATCATATTACCTCTTCCTACTGTCTAACCGGATATTCACTAGTTAGAACAGACCTGATCCACTAGTGTGTTTCCTTCTGAATAAACATATTTCAGTATTCAAAACCCACTATCTACCTTTCCAGAAAATTGACCAGAATTCATTGCAACTGGTCCGTAAGCATTAGTACCAAAAGAACCTCAAAATGCAATCATTTCCTTTCATATATTTCTCTCAACAGACTTTCTCGTCTAGATATAAACAAGCAAGAATGTACAACTAGTTTTATAACCAAAATGTTTCACCAAAAATGAACATTTCAGCTAGGCCTGAACAAGCAAGAATGTACAGCTAGCTACGAAATCATGATTCTTATCATAATAGTAAAAGGAATCATTTTTCAAACATTTAAAGTAAGAATTCCACTTCAGTTCAGTCTTGATGAAACAACAAAGAGTTTAGATTGCGAATTGGATATATACTTATATATATATATATATATATAAACATACGTGTTTGCTAAAAACAGTCATACCCAGCTTAGTCTGAAATGAGTAAATGTACGGCAAACATATTACCATCATAGCTGAAATAAGTGAGAAACCCCCTTTTTTTTACAAGAACAAGAATATTCAAGTTCAGTTCCAAACATTGAAGGAGTTCGAATAAACATCTCTGTTACTTATATATCTTTACTTTTCAAGAACAAGAAAGATATCAATACATTTTATTCCTCAAATATTCAAGTTCAGTTCATAAACAATTTATTTTCTCCAAAAACCCAGTCACGGTCTTCATTTCACAAGAAAATATTAAAACATTTTTAACCAGCAAGGGTAAGACGATGAAATGAATTCCCTGTCCTAGGTAAAATCGTAATCAATGCAATGTAAAGCAACTAGGAGAAATAACTCACACAACAGTTCATCAACATTATCATGATTTTGTTTTCCCAAATTGTTTTCACGCACATAACTCAAAAAACAATACTCATATAGCTAATACATTCATCAAATCGAACCCATATTGGGTAATAGAAACAGATGCCCAACACTATCAAAACAAAACTCATACAAAAAGGACAACTTCATTTGTTTTACTCATTTTGTAAAGGAAACCCAACACTGTCAAAATAAGAACTCATACAGCAAGGAGCAAATCCCATTCCTTTTACTCTCATTGCAAGAAAAACCCAAACCATATTCATCAAAAAGAAAAATGATTCTACTAGGAAATTCACTTCAAACATTCAACAACTTTATTTAACTAAAACACCCATCATAAGAACAGTGTTGTTTTAATGAGATGCTTAAATAAGAGCAAAATGATTTAAGGAGAAGGGCTCAACATGCCTGCTAATATTTCTTGTGGCTCAAAGAAAACCGCACCCACAGGAGCTATTTTCTCCACGGCGACAATAGTAAAGCTTTCCAAACAATCCCTAACTTCCTTAGGCTCAAAAATAGCCATGGCTATTCCAACAACAGAACAATAACCAAAAATAACAGCAGGTTCGACAGAACCATGGAAAAAAAATGCAGAGCAACTAAAAACCAAATTGCACACAATGACAAACAAATTTTTTCTCTATCCTCTTTCCAAGGCGAGCTGGTCGCTAAGACCAAGGTCATTGAATGCATTGAATGCAGTACTTTTTTCCTCATTCCTCATGCCACCGCCGACTCAGGTTGGCGAGTTTCCTTTTTCAAATTTTGCATGTAATTCCTTTTTAGCCACTTAGCTAGTTGGATGCCTCCAACTTTTTCTTGTTCCCGCCAAACTTGGCGCTGAAACTTGTAAGGACATTATTTATTGTCATAATAAATTTCTTACCTCCCCTCCCCTTATCCTTTCCATCCACATGGGTCTATGCGTCCCCTTCCTTAGGTTAGGATTAGTTTAGGATTTTAATAGTCCATATCTAGGTCATCCGCCTAGTTCATAGGTTAATGGAATTTATATCTATTTTCTCCCTTATGAAATCTAAAATCCATATAGGATAGTAGTTAGGGTATAAGATAAAACTTAGGGGTTGGTTAGGGTTTAATCCCCTAATATTTAATTAACTAGTTTCCATATCAAGTCTCATTAGCAATCACACAAGCAATAGTAACTTCTGTCCCAAGTATCAAGTTACAGCAAACAAGGGTCCAGATCAGCAACACATTCCTCTAAGATCAAAAGATGTGTCTTAACATATTTATCTTCATTTCAGCAGTTACAACATTATGAAAAGTAATTACCATGATAACTTACAAAAATCAAGGTGTTACAGTGCGTGTGCGTGTGCATGTGCGTGAGTTCATCAAGTGACAAGTGTGTTGTCACATCATCAATCACACAAGTGTGTGCCCAAGTATCAAGTTACACAAACAAGGGTCGAGATCAGCAACACATTCCTCTAAGATGTGTGTCTTAACATATTTATCGTTCATGTGCATGTGCGTGTGCGGTAATTACCATGTGTGCGTGTGCATATGGTGTGCATTTGTGTGTGTGTGTGCATTTACGTGTGTGTGTGCGTGTGTGTGTGTGAGTGTGAGTGTGTCGTGTGAGTGTCACACGCGGGTGCATGTCGGTGTGCGTGTGGGTGCATGTGTGTGTGTGCGCATGTGTGTGGATTCGTGTGTGTGTGCATTATGCATTTTCTCGTGCATGTGTGTGTGGTGTGTGTGTTCATGTCCATGTGTGTGTGCGTGTGCGTGTTCATGTGCATGTGTGTGAGCGTATCCAAGTGCGTGTGCATTTGTGTGTGTGTGTGTGTGTGTGTGTGCTTGCGAGTGTGCGTGGGAGTGTGCATGTCAGTGCACGTTCTTGTGCGTGTGTGTGTACGTGTGCATGTGCGTGTGTGTGTGCGTGTCTAAGTGCGTGTGCGTTTGTGTGCATGTTCGTGTGCATATGCATGTGTGTGTGCATGTGCATGTGTGTTTGCACTTGTGTTTGTGAGTGGCAGTGTGCGTTGTCATGCACACATACGTGTGCGTGTGTGTGTGCATGTGCGTCTGCATCATGTCCAAGTGCATGTGCATTTGTGTGCATGTTCGTAAGCTTGTGCGTGTGTGTGTGTGTGCGCGTGTGCATGTGCGTGTGTGTGTGCATATGCTTGTGCTTATGAGTGTGCGTGTGCGTGTGCATGTGTGTGTGCGTGTGTGTGTGTGAGTGAGTGAGTGTGTGTGTGTGTGTGTGTGTGTATGTGTGTGTGTGTGCACACGTGTGTGCGTGTGCGTGTGTGTGTGTTTGTGCTGTTGCGAGTGTGCATGAGAGTGTCACGTGTTAGTGCACAGTCATGTGCATCAGGTGCATGGGTGTGCATGTGTGTGGTGTGTCTATACACGTGTGTGCGTGTGCGTGTGCATGTGTGTCTGTGCCTGTGCACTGTGCCTGTGCATGTTCGTGTACATGTGCGTGTGCATGTGCATGTGCGTGTGTGTGTGCATATGCACATGCACGTGTGACATTGCACATGCGTGTGCATGTGCGTGTGTGTGTGTGCATGTTCATGTGCATGTGTGTGTGTGCATGTCACACAGTATGTGTGCATTTGTGTGCGTGTACGTGTGCATGTGTCTTGGCATGTGCATGTGTGTTTGCATATTCATGTGCGTGTGTGTGTGTGTATGTAGACAGTTCTTGTGTGCATTGTGTATGTCTGTGCATGTGCTTGTGCTTGTACAATCTTTGCACACATGCGTGTGCATGTGCATGTGCGTGTGCGTCTGCGTGTGCATGTATGTGCGTGTGCATGTGCGTTTTCATGTATGTGTAACATGCGTGTAAGTGTGCATGTGCATGTGCTTGCACGTGTGCATGTGCATGTGATTGTGCGTGTGATTGTGCGTGTACATACATAGTGTGTGTGTGTGTGTGCGTGTGCATGTGCATGTGCGTGTGTGTGTGCACGCACACGGACGTGTGCATGTGCGTAGTGCGTGTGCGTGTGCACGTGTGCATGTGCGTCTACGAGTGTGCACGTGTGAGTGTGCCTGGTAATGTGTGTGCTAGTGTGCACTTGCACATGCCCACGTGTGCGTGTGCGTACAGTGAACGTACACGTGTTACTATGTATCGTAAACTTACATGTGTGTGTGCATGTGTGTGTGTGTGTGCACATGCACAGTGTTCATGTTTATGCGTGTGTGTGTGTGTGTGTGTGTGCGTGCACACACTTGTGCACGTGCAGTGAGTGTGCGTGTGACACGTGCATGTGCTTGTGCTTGTGAGTGTGCATGTGCTTATGCTTGTGCTTGTGCATTTGTGTGTGCATGGGCGTGTGCGTGTGTGTGTACTTGTGTGTGTGTGTGTACTTGTGTGTGTGTGCATGTGTGTGTGTGTGCGCGTGTGTGTGTGTGCGTGAGTGTGCACGTCTGCATGTGCATGTGCATGCACGTTTTCGTGTGTGTGTGTGTGTGTGTTTACGTTTGCGTGGGCGTGTGTTTGTTTGTAGGCATGTGTCTGTGCGTGGGCATGTGTGTGTACATTTGCTTTTGTGTTGGCGTGTGTGTGTGCATGGGCATTTACGTGTGCGTACGCGTGCGTTTATGCATTCGCATGTGCATGTCCGTGTGCGTGTGCATGTGCGTGTGTGTCTGCATCTGCATGAGCAATTGTGTTTTACTATGTATGTGTTTGTGTTTGTGTGTGTGTGAGTGTCTGTGTTCGTGTGCATTTGTGTGTGCATGTTCTTGTGCATGTGCACGCGCGCGCGCGTGTGTGTGTGCATTTTCATCTACTTGTGTGTGTGCGTGTGTGTGCTTGTGAGTGTGCTTGTGCATGTGCAAGTGTGTGTGCGTGTGGGTGTGCGGATGCATGTGCGTGTGCGTGTACTGGTGCGTGTGCATGGCCAAGACACATGCACACGTGCACGGTGTGTCAAGTGCGTGTGCGTGTGCGTGTGCGTGTGCATGTGCGTGTGTGTGTGTGCGTGTGTGTGTGTGTGTGCGCGTGTGTGCATGTGTCTATGTGTGTGTGTGCATGTGCGTGTGCATGTGCGTGTGTATGTGCATGTGCATGTGCATGTGTGTGCGTGTGCGTGTGCGTCTGCGTGTGTGTGTGCATGTGCATGTATGTGTGCGTGTAAGTGTGCATGTAAGTGTTCGTGTGCATGTGCATGTGTATGTGCATGTTCATGTGCGTGTGCGTGTGCATGTGCGTGTGTGTGTGCGAGTGCATTTGCATGTGCATGGGCGTGTGTGTGTGCGTGTACATGTGCGTGTGCGTGTGTGTGTGTGTGTGTGTGTGTGTGTGTGTGTGTCTATGTGTGTCTATGTGTGTCTGTGTGGTGCATGTGTGCGTGTGTGTTTTCGTGTGCATGTGCATGTGCATTGTGTGTGCATGTGTGTGCGTGTGTGTGTTCATGGGCGTGTGCACATGTGTGTGCGTGTGCGTGTGCGTATGCGTGTGCACTTGGACATGTGCGTGAGTGCACACGTGTGAGTGCATGGGCGTGTGCGTATGCATGTGCATGTACATGCACATGTGCGTGTGTGTGTGTGTGCATGTGTATGTGCATGTGCACATGTGTGTGTGTGCGTGTGCGTGTGCTTGTGCACTTAGACATGTGTACGTGTCTGTGGTGTGTCAATGCATGTTCGTGTCCATGTGCAGTGTGTGTGCGTATGCGTGTGCATGTGCATGTCTGTATGTATGTGTGTCTATGTGTGTGTGCATGTGCATGTGCACTGTGCTTGTGCACTATGCATGTGCAAATGCACACGTGTGTGTGCATGTGCGTGTGCGTGTTTATGTGTAGGTGCATGTGTGTGTGTGTGTGCATGTGTTTGTGTTTCATGTGTGTGTGTGCATGTGCATGTGTACGTCCATGTGCATGTCACGTGAAAGATGTATTTGCATTTACGTGTCACATGTGTGCGCACACGTGTGCGTGTGCATGTGCGTGTGCGCCTGCATGGGCATGTGCATGTATGTGTGCGTGTACATGCATGTGCGTGTTCGTGTGCATGTGTAACACACTTGATTTTTGTAAGTTATCATGGTAATTACACTTTCATGATGTTGTAACATAAATGCAGACCAATATGTTAACTCACACGTTAAGACGCATCTTTTTATCTTAGAGGACATGTGTTGCTGATCTGGACACTTGTTTGACACACTTGATACTTGGGACAGAAGTTATTATTGCTTGTGTGATTGGTAATGAGACACACAGACTTGTCATATGCTTGACACGAACTCTATTTGCTGATTGACAGCACGCCTTGATTCACATTCCAGTTGATCCAAGGTATGTTACCTTCTTATGATCGCTTTGTCAATTTACTTTTAAACCAGACTGAAGGTTGATATAAAGGTTGCAGCACCTGATTTTAGGTATGAATATCTAGTACGTAGATGCCAATGAAAAAGGTTCGATTCTTGAACCACACACCGTTGTAATGCTAGACAGCGTAAGACGATAAGGGCCTGGATGCAAGTGGCATAGGTATGTGGAACTTAGGACTAAATGTCCTGCTTAATGTTGAATATGACTGTCAGGCGGAAAGACTTGATATGGAAACTAGTTAATTAAATATTAGGGGATTAAACCCTAACCTACCCCTAAGTTTTATCTTATACCCTAACTACTATCCTATATGGATTTTAGATTTCATAAGGGAGAAAATAGATATAAATTCCATTAACCTATGAACTAGGCGAATGACCTAGATATGGACTATTAAAATCCTAGACTAATCCTAACCTAAGGAAGGGGACACATAGACCCATGTGGATGGAAAGGATAAGCGGGGGGAAGGTAAAAAATTTATTGGGACAGTAAATGAAGTCCTTACATGTTGCAGCGCCAAGTTTGGTGGGAACAAGAGAAAAGTTGGAGGCATCCAACTAGCTTAGAAACTAAAAAGGAATTTACATGCAAAATTTGAAATTTGGAAACTCGCCAACCTGAGTCGGCGGTGGCATGAGGAATGAGGAAAAAGTAGTGCATTCAATGCATTCAATGATCTTGGTCTTAGCGACCAGCTCGCCTTGGAAAGAGGATAGAGGAAAAAGGAAAATTGTTTGTCATGCTGTGTGCATTTGGATTTTAGTTGCTCTGCATTTTGTTTCTCCATGGTTCTGTCAAACCAGCTGTTTGTTTTGATTATTGTCTCTGTTCTTTGGAAAAATAAAGGCTATTCTTGAGCATGTGGAAGTTAGTGACTGGTTGGAAAGCCTGGCCGAGGACGTTGTGGAGAGAAACAACTCCTGTGGGCATGGTTTTCTTCGAGCCATAAGAAAAATTAACAGGCATGTTAAGCCCTTCTCCTTAAACCGCTTGCTTTTGCTTAATAGTCTCATTAAAACAACCCTGCTCTTATGATGGGGGTTTTGGTTATTTGATTTGGCTGTTATGTTGAGATGATTTTGAGTTGAGTCGTTTTCTTTTGCTGTACACGGCTTGAGCATTCTTTGCATAATGATTAGTTGAATACATTGTCCTTGTTGTGTTGTTCGTTTTGGCAGTGTTGGGTATTCGCTTTATTACCATTTTCGAGTTGTGCTAATAAATACATTAGCTAAATGAATATCACTTCTGAGTTCTGAGCATTCTTGTGAAAATGAAAAGATGAGATAATTTTTTTTGTATGTCTGGTTGAACTGTCCTTATAAAGAATGAACACGACTTGGGTATTCCCTGGGTGTTTTGAAGAAAATGATTGTTCTTCTTATTGAAATCATTAATGAATTATGTTTTCTCTTTGCTGCTTCGAAATCTTAAGGTAATGGGAAAGAGGATTTTATTGTGCATTGGTTGGATGGGAGATATTGTTTTTCTGATCTTCTAGTTTCTGAACTGTCATCATAAAAATGAACATGGCTTAGTGTTTCTGTGTAAATGAATGAAATTGTTTCATGAGATCTTGGCTTGCTGTTGAGATTGTTTTGACTGTATCTGGCTTGCGCATTCTATTACCCTTTGGCGGAATTTTGCATTGAACTGAGTATCTGGAAAGGCATTGTTATGCGAATATATGTGAATGTATATTTCTGACCCTTCAGTGTGTTGTTGAGCCAAGGATTGGGAAAAACAAATTTGTGGTTTGATAAGCTTTCATAGACTATTATGCGAGTTATAATTTTGTATTCTGTACTTGATGTTCAGGTTTAGCTGAATTGCTGGTAAACATTGATTGCAACGAACAGTTTCCCTGACAGTAAGGTTATTGTAGCATCTTACTTGTGCTGTATAGACGTAATGTCTGTAGAGTGAATTGGAAATGATTCTGCCTGCTGGTTCTTTTGGTACTAATGTTTATAGACCAGTTGCAATGAACTCTGGTCAACTTTTTAGAAAGGTAATAGTAGTTTTCAATTACTGAATATACTACTCTGAATGAATTATACTATTGGAGCATGTCTACTCTAAATAAGAAGTATTTCAATAGACAGTAGAAGAGGTGATATGATCTTGCCCCCTTATATTCGATTATTGATTTTTGTTTATTTCTCTTTGGACTATTATCATTGATTGATATCACGTTTGGATTAAAACTTCTAGTACAACTATGAGGAAAGGAAAGAGAGTGTGAATGGATAATTTGAATTAATGATCATTTTTCTCTCATACAGTTGGAAATCTATAATTGTTATGGAACGAATTTCGTACTGCTTGGGTTAAGCATTGGTATTTAAATTGTTGTTTGCTTGTTCTCTTCAGCGTTTGATTGCTTGAAATCAGACGAGTTGTATGAAAGGAAGGGACAATAATTCGGCCGGAAGATTTTAGTTAAAGATCTATCTTTTGAATCTTCCTGTAACTATTGTAAGAGAATGGAATTGATAGCATTTATGTTAGAACAGCAGTTGTATAGTTGTGTTTTTTTTTTAGTTCTTACGGATGTTTGTAATCTGGAACTGTTTGAAGGAAATTACTTCTTGTAATAATTATTTTGGGAAAGAGGGCAGTAATCCTTTGATCTGATTAGGAGGGTTATTGGATGATTGAGTTGATATGCTGTTCATCCTTTTTGGTATTTAATTCTTTATTGATGTTCATATTAACGTTTCATAAAAGCAGGGTTCTTTTATTGAGACAGTTAATTAAAAGCACCTCATTTTAAAGACAAGTGCTTAATATGCTCAGTTCAATGAACTGACCCGTGTAAGTAATTTTGCAGATGAAACTTGAGTATAAATGAAGACATGGTTGTTTTTTGATACTTCTTTGATTAACTGAAGATGGATTGTATTGATAGCTATTACTCCTCCACGAGGAAATGAGAAAGGAAGAAGTTACATTCTTCTATCTTCATGAGTTGTAATGTTGTTTGATATAAACAAAGTCCAGTCGTTTGGACTGACAAATGAATAGATTGTAAATCTGATGGATGAATACAAGTAAAAGTGTGATATTTTCAAGAGCTGTATCAGTTTGATATTGTTGAATAAGTTTGAGAATATAACATTATTCCTTGACTTGGAATTATTCAAATGTTAATGGATGAATTTAAAAGGAAATAACATTTATTCTTTACCTAAATGCAACTTTTACATTGAAATGTGCAATTAGTTCATACTTGGGTTAAGATGAATTTTGAATTGACATTAAAAAGATTTAGATAAACACGAAATCCTAATTGGAAGGTATTCGGGATTAGTTTGAAAACTAAGGGATATCAAATAACTTAGAGGCAGCCAAACCTTATATTCGGACTCCATTAATAGCCTCGAATGTTTAAATTCAGAAAATAAAGATATGGGAAATAATATCTATTGTTAACACACCTTAACTAAGTAAGGTTAAGGAGGATAAATGAATAAATTCATTTAGAATTAGACCTCATTTAACTGGCGTCTAATAAGATGGAATTCTGAATTTGTTTACAGTTGTGGAAAAACTTGGTTAAGTTTAATAGGTTAAACTTATTAGGTTTATCGATAATGGACTGATTAGTCAAAAGAATAAGAAAGGAACCAAGAAGTGAATATGCAACCCTTCGGTATGAAGGAGGAGATGCGTATTAAGCCAGAAGATGGATTAAGTCTCTCTTAGCTACATACAACTGTAACAAGAACAAGGATAAAGGATCAGCATGGCTGCTGAAAGTTGATCTTAAATACTAAGATTATAACCAAATCACAATAGAGCTGGATGTGTACCCTCGATGAGAGGATTCTGTAGGACATTGACATACGCCAGCTACAATATAGTGTCTTCATGAAGGCGGGGCCTTCATGACGACACAATGTTATAGCTGACATATTACAATGCCCTCCTGAATTAAATCATCAAGTTTACATAAGCTGGATAATAAGTTCTTGGCTGGGGATAAGTGTGATCACGTATACGGAGTGACTCCGGAGGACTAAAGGTAACTAGACACACAGAGTCATCTAGGAACGACACGATATGTTTGCGTATCTTTAGTTACCATGAATAACTTCCTATACTCGCTAGTTGAGGTTAGAGTTTGACCTTAAATGGAAGGACTGGTAAAGACTAGGAAAGACCATTCTA
>CM034146.1:528789522-528902022 GCA_019776745.2 Taxus chinensis | reverse complement strand
GCATGTGCGTGTGCATGTGCATGTTCGTGTCCGTGTCCGTGTTCGTGTCCATGCACATGTGTGTGTGTCTATTTGTACGTGTGCATGTGTAGGTGCGTGTGCGTATGCGGGTGCATGTGTGCGTGTGTGTGTGCGTGTGCGTGTGCGTGTGCGTGTGCGTTTGCGTGTGTGTTCATGTAAATGCATATTGCGTGTGTGTGTGCATGTGCGTGTGCGTGTGCGTGTTGATGTGCATGTGTCTATCTGCGTGTGTGTGTGCATGTGTCTCTACATGTGCGTGTGTGCTTGTGTCTGTCTGCGTTTGCTTGCGTGGGTGCGTGTGTGTGTTCGTGGAAGTGTGTCTGCATGCTGCGTCTGTGTGCGTGCAAGCATCTGTGGGTGTGCGTGCGTGTGTGAGTAAGTGTAACATGTGCGTGCACGTGGGCTTTTGCATTTGTGTGTGCGCGTAACGTGTGTGTTTCTGTGAAGATAAATATGTCGTAAGACACGTCTAAGTTGATCTTAGAGTGTATGTGTCTGCGTGTGCGTGTGCTGTGACCACGTGCGCGTGCTGCGTCTCTATACTGTGTGTGACAGAAGTGTACTATGCGTCTGTGGGTGTGATTGCGTGTGCGAGAGACTTATGCATGTGGAAACTAGTATAATTAAATATTAGCGTGTGCATGTAAACCCTAACCAACCCCTAAGTGCGTGTGCGTATCTTATACTGTGTGTGCGTACTATCCTATATGTGCATTTTAGATGTTCATAAGCGTGAGAAAAATAGACATATTCGTTCCATGTAACCTATGTGCGGGTAGTGCGTGATTCGACCTAGATTTGTTCGTGTGACTGTGTGCAAAATCCTAAACGTGTGCCTAACCTAAGTGAAGTGCGTGACGCGTAGTGCCCATGTGTGATGTGAAAGTTCGTGTAAGTGTGTGTGTCTACGTGTGAAGTAAGAAATGTTATAGTGACAATAAATAATGTCCTGTGTACAGTGTTTCAGCGCCAAGCATGTGCAAAAACAAGAAAAAGTGTGGAGTGCATGTGCTTGTGTAGCATAAGTGGCTAAAAAGTGTGTCTACTTGTGCAAAATGTGCGAAAAAGGAAACTCGCCAACCTGAGTCCTATGTTTGTACGTGAGTGAATGAGTGAAAAATTCAATGTGTTCAATGTGTAACATCCTCATTTCAAAACACCAGAACAAGGGAATTTTTTTTTTTTGATAACGTTCATCTGTTATGAATTATGAAATTCAAACACACGTTCAAGTTTTAATAATTGTTCTCTGCCCAAACAACACAGTTTGGATCACACAATTTCTTTTTAAAAACGAATGTTCCCTGTTCGCATATTTACAATATGGAACACACATTCAATGCCATTCAATCTTATAACAGATTCTATATGCTGCTGTAAATGACTCGATGAACTGCCGATCTTCCATTTTCATGGCTCGGAGTTTCAACGATCCTTCATTTCATGACTCGGCAACAACCGATCCTTCATGTTCATGACTCGGCAACAACCGATCCTTCATGTTTGTTTATGCATAGTATATTATATATACTTGTTCTCATAACCTTCCCCGGTTATCGAAGTGATCCATTTAAGAAGCCTATCTGAATATCTGTTACTGATATTCATCTGACATCCTGCATCTTAAATTAAGTGATAAGGACAACGCAACCAGCAATTGCGATACTTTGGCCAAAGATTTTCACATGCTTTGCATGATCATATTCCTGGATGTGATACACATCTACGGAATACGTCCTTCACTTCACTTCACCTGTTATCTAGAATGGTCTTTCCTGGCTCCTACCAGTCCTCATCGTTTAAGGTCAGTTTTAAACTTTCAATTCCAGCTAGTAATATGAACGGGTATAGGAAGGCACTCCTGGTAACTAAAGATACGCAGACATACGGTGTCGTTACCCCACGACTCCGTGTGTCTATTTATCTTTAGTATTCCGGAGTCACTCCGTATACCAGATCATACCCTATCCCCTGCTAAGATCTACACATTCAGCCTATGTATTCTAAATGTTTTAATTCGGGAGGGCATTGCTATATGTCAGCTGCAACATTGTGTCGTCATGAAGACCCCGTCTTCATGAAGACACCTTGCTGTAGCTGGCGTATGCCAATGTCCTGCAGAATCCACCCATCGAGAATACACATCCTGCTCAAGTGACTTAGCCACGAGTTAATAATTAAAATCAACTTTCAGCATTCGTGCTGATCCCTTGATCCTCGTTTCCGTTGCAGTTGTATATAACTAAGAGGGACTAAACTGTCCATTAGTTTGTTATGTATCTTCACCTTCGTATCGAAGGGCTACAATTCCTTACTTGGTTTATTTCTTAATCATTGGATTAAGCAGTCCGTACCGACGGACGTGATAAGTTTAACCTATTAAACTTAGCCAAGATTTTTCCAACTGCAACTAATTTCAGAATATTAACTTATTAGACGTCATTCAAACGAGGTCTAAACTTCGAGAAATGAATTCATTTGTTCTCCTTAACGTTATATAGTTAAGGTCCATTAGTTATGGATATATTTATCCTATATCCTTTATTCTGAATTTTATCAAACGGGATCATTAATGGAGTTCGAAAGCGAAGTTCGATTACTCCGAAGTTGAATTGATATTCCTTAGCTCCTAAGCTAATCCTGAATACCTTCTGATTATGGAATCATACTCTTCTTAATCCTTTTTAATGTCAATTAAAAATTCATCTTTACCCAAGTATGAATTAATTGCATTTTCAACTTAAAAGTTGCATTTAAGTAAGAATAGACATCAGTTTCAATTCAGCATCCATCCAAGGACAATGAAACAATTCCAAATCAAGAAATAACATCATATTCCCAATTTAAACAACAGTATCAAACTGATATAATTATTGAAAATATCACACTTGTAATTGTATTCAATATTTCAAGTCATAATTTGTACATTTGCCAATCCAGCGGGTTGGGCATAGTTTATACAAAACATCCATACAACTCATGGACAGAAGAATATATTTTCTTCTTTTCACAATTCCTCGAAGAGGAATAAAAGCAACAATTACAATTCATTATCAACTAATCAAGAAGCATCAGAAAACAGCCAAGTCTTCATTCTAATCAAATTCCATCTGCAAAATGAATTGCACGGGTCAGTTCAATGAACTGAGCATATTAAGCACTTATCCTTAAAATAAGATGCTTCAACTAACTGTTTCAATAAAAGAACCCTGCTTTTATGAAACGACAGCATTAAACATCAATCACGAAATAGGCACAAAAGAAAGATCAGCATAACAACTGAACTATCAAAAATATCATCACAATCAGCCAAGGGACTGCTGTCCCGTTTCCACATAATCAATGCAAATATCAATTTACAATATTTGTCAAGTTAGAAATACAAGTAGCTTGCTGCCTATATAGCATACAGTTATCCTTTCCACGCCTTTCATTAATAATAAATGCAAAGGATGAAACTAACTGAAATATAAATCCATTACTTTCCTTTCCAGTTCATGAAGCATGTTAAATTTAAAGCATTCAAGTACAGACAAGAAAGCGAACAACAATGCATATAGTTGCTCCCATCTAAGCACTATAAAATTCATTATTCACGAATTCCAGATTTCCAACTAAATGAAAGAAGAAAAGATCACTTTTCCAAGTCATTCATTCATATCTCTATTTCCTTCCACATAACTGTCCTAACAGTGAAACCCAAACGAAAGTCAATTCAAGATAACAGTTCAGAGTGAAACTTACAAAATCCATTCGGAATTCACTTTCCGGCAGCAAGAATAATTTCATTTATAAATCCAGCTTTAAATGAAATCAAGGAAGAATTCACCATCCATATCCATATTTCTTTTGAATCAGACTCATATAAAGATCCGAAACAGATTAGTACAACATTAGGTACATCCAAGGTCAAACAATATAAGGCTGCATACCATGTATTTACCATAATAAAGGATACCATATTTCTTTCACTGTATGCTAAACAGACAAACAGTACTTCAATCATGTCAGTCATTTAATCGCATGATTATCTAATAATTCTATGAACGTATCCCGTTCATAATAACATTTACACATTGCTGTTACCTACAGCAAAATCAATTATTCACATAGACTATGAATTTCATTCAAAGTCCAAAACAGCAACAGAAGAAGAATTTCATTCCAACTGTAATTTCACTATGCGAAATCCATTTTCTAGTTTCATAACGAGTATGCAATAACTTAACCAGAAATGTTCAAAAACAAGACAGCTCATTACCTTTAGCGTAACTTAACCGTACAGTATGGCAAAATATGAACTCTCATAGCACAGTACAAGTTCAAAACTCCCATTGTCATGACCACAAACATGGCATGGATTCATCTTTCCAAGCACCTCAAACTAATTCGTAACAAACCCGTTTAACAGGTCCATTGCACATTAAGACAAAGCCGTTTATAGCCATTGATCAGACAGTCCGAACAAGTCTAGATACCCTAGCAAGCATCACCATTAATTCATTACAATAGAAATCCAGAGGGAAAGCTATTCTCATCTCACAAACAGTTCCAATTCCCATAAACACTCAAATATAAGAGGCAATGACTAATGCCCAATTTTTCCTTTCCCACAATACAAGATAACCAATTTATATCATTATTTAAAACAGCAAAAGAGAAGCAAGTTGAGTATCAAGGGTTCCCTATTAGGAAGACTTCCTTCAATCGAACATTCAGAACACATAGGGAAATTTCCAAATACCATTAATTCTATTCAAATCAAACAGAAACAAGGGTGTATTCATCCATCGATACAGCTTGTAAGAAGGAAAAACAGTTATTTCATTCCTAGAAATGACCCTCAGTAGAGAAACCCGCAAGCACGTATTCATTTATAACCAATACAAGTCATATCGAAGTTCAGATGACAACAATAATAATACAGCAATAAACTATACCCATACTAGCTGTACAGTTTCACCTTCCATTTCACAAGAATAACCGAGTTAAAATTTTCATACAATACCCATAACCAGTACCACATGGAGGTACTTTCCATTCAAGAAGAGCAAAACAATTAAACACAGCAACTGGGAAACTGATTTTCCTATCATTTCCAAAGGAAAAGATAGCAAGGGTCGACGAACCCAAATTCATAGCGACACAACTCATATAACATGCACAGTCTTAAGATATATATATTACGGCGTTTTCCCATTACTGTCAAACATCTAGCTTTACAGGAAGGTATTTCATTCAATAAAATACAAGGACAGTCGAACTCAGCGACCAATAAAGATGATTCATATTATTTCCAAATAATAGCAAGAGTCATCGGATCCCAATCATAGCAATATAATCACGACTGTATTTCCATTTTTCTCTTTTTGTTTACATGCAATAGCAGTTCCAAGCACAACAGCAAAGAAAACGATTACACTTAAGGAAAAGATTAAACAGTCTATTCCACTTCATACAACATGTATAGAGAAAGAAAATGTCTATTTCATTCCACAATACAGTCAACAACCACAACAGTAAATCATTTCCAACCATGATTCGAGCAAAAACAAATCAAGGCACGAGCAACCAGAAGCCAATCTTCTTATCATTTTCCAAAGAAAAGAAAGCAAGAATAAACAAAATCCATTTCAAAATCAACTCAACAGCAATCATGCAATCCCAACCCAAGAGGAGGGTTGTTTTAATGAAACATTTAATCAAAGCAAAGATTTTTAAAGAGAAGGGCTTAACATGCCTGAAATCTCTTTTCCAGAGCTCGAAGAAAACCTTGTTTGCCGTGTTTTTCCTTCCACAACGACAACACAAACTTCCCAGCACTCCTTTCTTCTTCAGGCTTAACAACAGCCTCCAAATCTCCACGAAAAATGTCAAATGCCAAGAGCTGGTTCGACCGAACCAGACCAAAGAAACCAAATGCAGAGCAACTTCACAAAAGGCTCGAATCAACAAAATGAAAATCAAATTCCCTCATGCTGTTTCCAAGGTGAGCTGGTCCGCGAGGACCAAAACAATTAATGCAATTAAAGGCTCTGCCTTTTTCCTTACTTTCCACGCCACCGCCACTTGGGTTGGCGAGTTCTAAATTTCAAATTTCCAAGCAAACTGAACTTGGCTCTATTTCTAAATAGATGCCTCTAAATTCCTTACCTGCCCCGCCAAAACTGGCGCTGTCCACGTAGGGACAGTTTATTAAATGCCAATGAATGCCCTTTCCATCCTTATCCCTTTCCTCCCAAGGGTCTGCGTACCCCTTAGTTTAGGATTAGTTTAGGTTGCATAACTCATTCGACCTAGGTCTTAGTTAAACCTTAGGTTTTAGAATTTAGATTTATTTTTTTCCCCTTTTTTTTTTGTAATTTAAAAATCCACTTAGGATAGTAGTGTAGGATGTATGTTAGGCCTTAGGGTTAGTTTAGGTTTAATTCACACTAACCACTAACACTAACAACTTCCATCCAGCCTCCTTACTAACATTCACATTAATGCAGAGCAGGACGTTCCGTCCTTCAGATTACGTGCCAAGGCCACCCGTGTCCAGGCGTTTCTCGCCTCACGAGGTCCCTAGTTCGACAGTACAGGGTTCAAGAATCGAACCCCTGTCGTTGGCATTTACGTGCTAGCTGTTCACACCTGCAATCAGGCACTGCACGCTCATAACAATCCTAGTCTGGTTCAAGTGTGAATTACATAGAAAACACAAGAGGACCTCAGCATACTTGAATCAATGGAATTGATTCAGGGTATGCTGTCAATCAGCAACAAGAGCAAGCAAGTATACGACAATCTGTCGTCACATCAGCAAACACACAAGTACAATATTTGCTGTCCCATGCAATAAATCACAGTATGCAAGAATCCAAATTAGCAACACATTCTCTTAAGATCAAGATCGTATCTTAACATGTTTGCTTTCATTCCCAAGCAGCTATAACAGTATGTAAAACATTTACCAAGTTAACATACAAAATCAGAGTGTTACAGGTATGAGTCTATCCCTCCTTAAACGTAATCATCGTCCCGAATTTTTTGAGAATTTCAACAAGTCATGGAAAGTTCCTTGTTGAGAATGAATCTAATTCAAATTTAAAGAGCCTTAGATCCTAAATAATGGTGGTGAATACCATGTAATAATAGATTCTCTCTTAATGACAATTTTTTAAGTGAACTGGGATATATAAAGAAAGAATGGTTCCAAGAATTCCACGGGAGAATGGTGTTGCAGTTCTCTGAATGAACATGACAATTAGTGGAACAGGTGTTAGAGTTGTGAGGATCATTTTGGATTATCTTTTCATTGGTTATAGATCTAGTTGCACTTTCATCATTCTGTTTTTGGGATCCCACTGGAATTCTAAAATTGGTTAGGAGTTCGTGATGTCTGAAGTGGAACTGACAAGATAATGTACAGGGACTCAAATTTTGGCTTACCCAAGGATGAATAATTCCTGAGAAGTCTTGTGACCTGCAAGGAATTAATCCTTAGATTTAAAATTATTGCCTATAGTGTTGCACAATAACTGTCATGTTGGTTTACCCCTAACAAACATCGGTAAAAAGAACTGGTATCATCTATAGAAGATCCAAATCATGCATTGGTTAGACAGAATCGGGATCGGTTATAGGTGACCAGACGATTAGTCACTGCTAAATTTGGATTAAAATGTCTAGGATGTCCAATATGAGCCTCTGGTACCCCAAAAGGTCCCACGTAAGAAGGTCGACAACTTGGTAAGTAAACTATGCAGAAATAGTTATGGACCTTCTTTTTTTAATCTATTATTGACTGATAATAGTGAAACAATTTTTTTTGAAGAAGATAATGCCTAGGATAAGACCCACTGTCTAGTGGGACCATGGCATGGATGAGGAAATGAACTCCTTGGAACGTAACCAAAATTGGGATTTGGTTAAGTTTCCTAGTAGGTAAGAGGACATCGCAAAACAAGTGGGTTTACAAGATCAAGGAAGAAGAAGGTGGATAGAAAAGGTACAAGGCAAGGGTTGTAGTAAAGGGATTTACATAGAAAGTAGGTATTGACTTTGGTGAAATATTTTCTCCTGTTGTTAAGATTAATTCTATTCATACTGTATTGAGTCCCAGTTGTAGTAGAGGATTCTACATTTAGAGAAACTGGATGTGAAGACAACTTTCTTTCATGGTGTTTTAGATGAAGAAATTTATATGTAGCAACCGCTTGGATATGAATTCAAGGGTATGGAGAAATTAGTGTGTTGAAAAAGAGTCTAATATGGGCTCAAGTGAGCTCAGAGGAAATGGTACATGAGGTCCTGATAGTTTTATGCATGAGCATGGTTACTTGCAGATGTGACATCCTTGACCACTGTGTTTATTTCAAGAAGATTGAAAATGGGAGCTATATTATTTGTTACTGTCCATGTGGATGATATGCTTAATGCATGATCTAGTATGTAGGACATTGGTGAGATTAACGGAAAGCTAGTTCACACATTTTCTATGAAGGATTTGGGAGCTGCAAAAAGAATCCTTGGCATGCAAATACACAGAAACAGGAAAAACAAGAAATTATATTTGTCTCAGGATGATTATATCTAGAGGGTGTTAGAAAGGTTCAAGATGTAGAATGTAAAACATGTTAGTACACCTATGGTTAAACACTTCAAATTGAGAAAATATCAATGTCCATCATCACATGAGGAGGTCAAATACATGACACGAGTGTCATATGCTTCAACAGTTGGGAGTCTCATGTATGCTACGGTTTATACCAGAACAGACATTGCACAAGAAGTGGGAGTTATGAGTAGATATATGGTTAATCTAGGTAAAGAGCATTGGAAAGCAGTCTAATGGATACTCAGGTATTTGAAAGGGACATATAGCATATAATTATGTTATGCATGTTTGGATATTTCATTATGTGGCTATGTTGATTCAGATATGGCTGGAGATCTGGATGGTAGGAGGATCACTACAAGATATATTTTCATAGTAGGTGGGATGACATTTAGCTAGATTTCGAGATTCCAGAAGGTTGTGGCTTTGTCTACTATAAAGGCACAGTATGTTGTAACTACAGAGGATAGCAAGGAGATGATATGGATGGAAAGGAGCAAGATGATTGTAAATTGTTCAATGAAATTCAGAGTGTAATTCATTTAGAAAAGAACTCAACATTTCATTCAAGAATGAAACACATTCAGTTGAGGTATCTTGCCATATGAAAAGTATTGGAGGATGGGAATTTGAATCTGGAAAAGATTCATACGAGTGAAAACCTTGTGGATATGCTAACGAATCCATTAGCAAAGGAGAATTTGGAGTTATACTCCACTTTTGTTAGTCTTCAAAATTGATGCTTGAAGAGGAAGCAAAAAAGCTAAGGAAGGATCCAAGAATGACATTATATAGGTATAGTGCAGTAATTAATCTCCAAGTGGGAGATTGTTGAGTTGTTGAGCTCAATTACTTTGGATAAGCATGCAATGTGAAACTTACTGGAAAACACAGTAACCAACATAGGTTATGGAGACACCAGAATTGGTCACCTATGACCAACATCAATCAGGTAAGGAGGAACCGTCATCGGTTAGGTCTAAAGGGTGGTGGTTACCTGTCTGTGGGTGTTTTAATTAACTCACAGGAATTATATCTATTTTTAATATTAAAGCATATCTATTGATTGTAAATGCATGGCTAAGTGCCCTAAGTTTGTATATGCCTTTATAATCATGGAAGCTAGGGTTTAGAAGTAAGAATTAAGAAGAATTGAAAAAGTTGATGATTATTGTAAGAATAATTGTGAGAGAGAGAATTCTTGGTGAAGAAGCAAAATCTTGAGAGTAAGATAGTACTGTACATATGAGAGGTGTGGAAGATTGTAAATCTTCATTATATATCTTGTGAAAGCTTTGGATAATAGATTGGCTTGTTTCTTGGTGGACGTAGCCCACATTGGGTGAACCATGTTAAATTTGGTGTTTATTTGTCTCTTGTTATGTATATTTATTATGGTAGAATATCCACTTTTATTTTCATGTATCCTTAGATCTGATGTATTATCTATACAACCGGTGTGCTAACCCCAATAACTAGTATCAGAGATTTGTTTGATTGTTTTATGTGTTGACATATTTACTCACAAAGGGTTTTTTTATTGAGTGGGAGCTACAATAATGGCAGAAGAAAACAAATAAAAGGTAGAGAAATTTGATGAATGAAATTATCAATTATGGAAGATGTAGATTGAGGATTATTTGTATCAAAGATATTTGTATTTACCGTTGGATGAGAAGTCTAGACCTACAAATATGACTAATGAAGAAAGGAAGATTCTTGACAGAAAGGCTTTGGGATCTATAAGATTGAGCCTGGTAGCATCTGTGGCTTCCAATATTATAGAAGTTAATTTTATGGTAGTGTTAATGATACCAGTTGTTGGGGTTAGCACACTAGTTGTACAGATAATACATCAGATCTAAGCATACATGCAAATAAAAGTGGATATTCTACTAGAATAAATATACATAAAAATAGATATAAATAAACACCATATTTAATGTGGTTCACCTAGTGTGGGCTACATCTACCAAGAAACAAGCTATTATATTATCCAAAGCTTTCACAAGATATACAATGAAGATTTAAAATCTTCTACACCTCTCAGATGTACAGTATTTTCTTACTCTCAAGCTTTTTATTCTTCACCAAGAATTCTCTCTCTCACAATAATCATTAAATTTTGAAATTTCTTCTTAATTCTTACTTCTAAACCCTATATTTTATGCTTATATATGCGTATACAAACTTAGGGCACTTAGCCATGTAATTACAATCAATAGATATACTTTCATACTAAAAATAGATCTAATTCCCTTGAGTTAATTAAAACACCCACACATAGGTAACCGACGCTGGTTAGCCCTTACCAATGTTGGTTCCTCCTTGCCTGATCGATGCCAGTCATAGGTGACTAATGTCTGTCCCTCCATAAGTAATTTTGGCTACTTTGTTTTCCAGCAAGTTTCATATTGCATGCTAATTGATGTAGCCTAGAATTTTCAAGATAACACCCTAGTCACACTGGCACATCACTCATCCTAGACTGAGCACTCACCCAAAGCACACAAAGGTACTAGGTCCCTCTTTAGAGTTGTTGTAACAAGATGACACATAATGAAGAATGAACCATAAAGACTCGTGACTAATCCATAATTCTACATCTCATGCCACCCACAAACCTATGAAAGAACGAGCTTAAATAGTAATCATGATTAAACACTAACATGCACTACTCAATTACATAGAATGACACTTAGATTCATCCAATATCCTCCATCTATTAATAAGTATAGAAACTCCTTATAGTATTGTCAATTCATCTTAAGGCACATATGAATCTGATACACATATTTAAAATCATACATACATACCTATATCCCTCTGATACATCATATAGATCTCTCTTTTACTATGCACCTAACCATCATATATATAGGGTGGGGACTTGCCCTTCACTTCTTAACTACTCTAGAAATAGGTCACATGCTATTAATAGCCACACACCGTTTACAATTATAGCCTAACATGCAAGTGTGTTATCTATAGCCCTCTTATAGATAACTTAAGTGTTCATTCCATTATTAGCTTTCCTCCATGCATTTCTATTTGAACTTCTCTTCCAGATATAGACAATGCTTGATGCGCACTTCCCTGCATTCTAGATGTGTTCCGCATGCCATCTTCCAAAAATAGATCCTCATGCTCAAAATCAGCTAAGTCTTGAAATCTAAACCTACCTTCCATGCGCGGGTGCTTCATGTCCTTCCGTGCCTTCAATCCTAGCCTTCTTCCCCACGTGGACTCCTTGTGTGCTTTTTACCAAGTATTCTTTGATCAACATTACCCCACACTAATCTCATTGTTGTCCCGACAATGGTTATCTCCAAATTTTGAATGAAAGAATATGAATGAAAGAATAAGAATGAAGAATGTTGATAAATCAAGAATTTATACAAAGTTATTCAAGCAACCTCCTCAGTATCAGTTTGCAGTATCAGCTCTGGATACTCTTCCTTCATTGTAGCCTCCAAATCCTGTCATTCAGTGAGTGTTTGTTCCAGTTTCTTTGGGATGTCCATAGCTATGGACTCTAACTCATCTCATGTAATTTCCCCTTTCTCATTCTATAGAACCAACAAAACATTGGACGTGGATGTCATCCTTCCTTCCAAAAGGTCCATCTTCTGTGCAATCAGTTTGTCAAGCTCTTCCAGTAGAGTTTTGTGTGGCTCTTGTGCTACTATCAGGGCCTCACACTTTTTTTAACCATTTCCAACCTCTCTGTGTGGCCCAAGGTCTCATTTTTCATGGCCTTCTCAACCCCATTGTTCTCTTCCAAGTTCTTAATGTTGATGAGAACCTCTGTAGTTGTGCATATATTCAAATCTTGATCCGATTTCTTCAAGACTTCTTGTAATGCCTATAACAGCCCTTCATACGATGTAATTTTCCTCATCACTGATGCTTTTTCCCATTCGGCATCCTTCTCTGATTGTTTTAGCACTTACATACATAGATTTTTATCTTCTAGCACCAAGTCCACCATCTTCCCCGCATATTCTATCACTGAAGGAAATGTCTAGAGTGCCTTGTGCTCCAAGTGTGGCCTAGCTCTGATTACATTGTCCCCAATCTCCTTTACAACGCTTATGAATACTTCATTCTTATTCTATGCGAAGTCCCTTTCCTATGTTATTTGTGCTATCTTGACGTCCTACGTCTTCATCTCTTCACACAGCACCTTGATTGTGGTAGATTTATCCATGTTCCTCCTGGCCACCTCCGCTGAAAATTTCACCAACGCATCACTGACCTGCTCGTCTAACATGACAATAGGATTTACTATCATGTGTCTAGCTTGGGGTGCCTTATTTAAAATCCTTGACATGCATGACTCTTCGCATACATCGAAATCAGGCTCATCCATGTGGGTGTGCATTGACCAAGATAGTTGCTTTCATGTTCATACGGTTGCCATATCTTCATCCATCAACTCCCAGCCAAATAGATTCTTCTACACTATTGTGCTCTAGAAGCAAGTGTGAACAATCTTTCATGTGTCCTCTGCATACCCCATGGCTAGTGGAATGTGCTCTCCACTCACCCTTTTAGACCTCTACTGCTTAGGAACTGTTATCCAAAATAAGCCCCTTGTTCATTTTTGGCTAACTTCCTTTCATTCCTTCCTCCCTTGTTCCTCAGTCAAATTTTTCCACTTTTTAGGCACTCAAAATTTTTTGTAAATGGCTTCATCAGATAGATAATTTTCTCACCTTTCCAAAAAGGTAAATTTTTCCTTCTAACCCCTTGAATTTTGCAAGTTATGGCTCGGCGGAGATTTTGAGGGAAATTTTCCCTAGGAAGGTCCGCAAACCAATCAAAACACGCCACATGGCAGAAGAATGGTGGGGAGAAGGAAGTAGCAGGGGTGTAAGAAATATTTTTCCCCATGGGTCCACAAAGGGAGAAAGGGATTTAAGCCCCGCACACTAATCAAGGTATGACACGTGTTCTAGTCTCGTCGGAGGTCGGGGAGGCAGAGAAAATTTTAATTTTTGCCAAAGTGTTTCCAAAGGGAGTAAAGGAGAAATTTTTCCCATGGGCCTACAAAGGGAAGAAAGCTATTTGAATCCCACGCCCAATTAGAGAGTGCCATGTGGCATCAGAGTAGCGGGGCACAGAGCGATAATGGAAAATTTTCCAAAATTTCAAAAAGGCGTAAAATGGTTGTTTGAAGCCCATAGACCAATCAGAACATGCCATGTGGCATCGAAGTAGCGGTAGGTGGAAATTTTTGGGGAATTTTTCCCAAATTCATGAAGAGGGAAAACTTTTGGGTTTCGGCCTGCCAACCTGATTTTTTCCCTGTTTTGCCCTAAATCTTAAGAGGGGCATATCTCTCGATCTAGAGCTCAGGTTTTCTCAATTTTGGTGTCATTGGAAAGATATTGAAGTCCTCTACATGATGGAATCTTCAATTTTGTGTTTTGATAGAGTTTGGTGAGAGAAAAATGAGAAAAATCCTTTGGCATGGGGAAAAGAGTAGAACTGCCGTTCAACCACCATTTTTAATGCAATATGGCTTCCATTCTTCTCCAGCATGGTCGAAAATCTTGGAGAATGAACTTTTAAGGGTACCCATTCCATTTTTATGGATTTAGTTGGTGGTTGAATTATTCCTTTTACTTTTCCCATGTTTCTCCTTCCTGAGCTCGAGCCTTCATTCTTAAAAGCTAGTTTTGGCTCATTTGTAAAAGGTTGTTCATCTTTTCTGCTCTGCCCTCCCTTATTTTCTTCCTGAGGGTTGAAAATGGAGTTAGAAACTCCTCCCATGCTCTGTAATGGCATTTTTTCCTTTTACCATTAAAATGATGTTCTGTGCAAACTTCTGGAGCAACAAAAATGTGTTTTGTGATGCATTTGTCCATCCTTGCTAATTTTTTTGTTTGTTTTCTTCTTGCCTCTCTTTATTGCAGGTATTTGTGAATGTTTTAATGTTCATTGCAGGTTTGGAGCTGTGTTCATGTAGTTTTAGAACATTTTCTATGTGAAATCTATCCTTGGGCCTGTGATGCACTTGTCCATCCTTCACATTGCTCACCTCTTCTTATTCCATGGTAGTTTTGATAGATGTTCAAAATTTTCCTTCTCTGTTGTATCACCATTTTAGTGTAGGCCTTGTTTTTACCTCTTTTCTCTCTCTCTCTATCTCCTTGGCATGGTTAGATTAGGATTAGATTAGCTTGCCTACACTGTAATAGCTTGTGGCAGGTAGTTTAGGAAGAGGAACCGGCCTTCTCTGGAGAGCTTTCACCATTTGTAAAGGTCCCACACTTAGGAAAGCTCAATGTTTTGCAATCACACTGGATGCCCATTATCAAACTAGAAATCTGAGAAAATGTCTAGGGGTGCTGTGAATTTGCACTAACATGAACTCTAGCTTCCAAATTTGGAGCTTGCATCTCCATGTCCTGTGTTTCTCTTGCAGTTGTTTCCTCTGGTATTTTCTCCTCTTCATCCTTCTCCTTTGTTGCCTCACCCCTTTCTTCTGTGTGCTCTAGGGGTGTAGGGGATGTAGGCATGCTATCCTTAGACTCTTCCTCCTCCTCACTAAAATTCAGCTTCCTCCATCTTGGCATGGTCACTTCCTTCTCCTGGGAGAGTTGGGGTGATCTGTGCATAGAGATTGGGGTAACACCTTGGGTCCTTGTTCTCCTAAATACCCTTTTAAACCAGTGCTCCCCTTGGACCACATTCAAGTCCTCTTCCTCCCCCTCTTGTGGCTGAGGTAGTGTAATGGTGTGCTCAACTTCTCTCTGACTTATAGGATGTTTCCTACCCCTATGCTCCAATCTTCCACTATCTTCACACTCTTCATCCTCATCCTGCACTTCAATTTTCTCTGAGGGCTTAGGTGTTGGGACATTATCCATTGTGTGCTTCCCTTTTGGTGGTGTTGAAAGTGCGAACTCACCTTCCACATATTTTTTATTCTCCATCTTTGGCTTCAACTGGAGATACACCAGCATTGCCCCCAAATCTACTACCACCAAGCTTATTGGCTTGATGTTCAGCACTTTAGAAATGATTCTCTCTATGTAGGCACTCCTGCCAGGGTATACATACTTCTTCCGTAGTGTATGGTAGTCATAGTCTACCTTGTCTACATTGAAGTTTAATCTGCACGTGTTGGTAAACCTATGAACAAAATCCTGAAAATACCTTATAATGAAGGCATAAGGTAACTTTCACTAAGGGATCCACATTCCATCCTTCATTGGAAAGCACACGATGCAAAAATGCTAGTATACAGCAAACTAAACTTTCTTTCCTACCACTATTGGTAGGTCCTTTAGTATGCACCATTCTTCTCCAAATTCCATGTGGATCCTATCATACCACTTCTCTGGCCTTTTGTTTACCTCATCTTTCATAGTCCCCTTGTATATATATTTGTTGAATCTTTCAGCTAGGGACTTTTTCTCCATGGGGTATTCCCATATTTTCTCCTTTGGTCCATCTGGTACTCTAATTTCCATGAAGACCAATGATAGGAGAATAGCCCCAAAGCTAATCTTCCCCCCTGTGTGTGCTTCCTTGACTATTTTCTTTGTAATATAGCCGGCAATGTTGTATAATGTCCCTTCTGACATCTTCCGCACCACATGCAACCACATGGTTTTTACCTACAACCACCACTCCTGATCATTTAATTTGGTAACCAATTGTGTTGCAGCTTGTACAACTAGACAATTCTTGAATTTTTTAATGTCCATTCCACATGGAACCTTCACGTATCCCAACTCCTATTTTCTTTTCAAAATCATGGCTTTTTCTGTGAGGTCACTTTTTATATCTTCTCATGTTGCCTTCATACTTGTCACTGATGAAACAAGTGCAGACGAAATTCTAGCTCTGCATCCTACAAAGTAGAAGCATTCTTCATGAACCCTTCTCATGAGCCACTGGTACAAGGGCTCATATTTCCTGAAGTATGACAGCTCATACAACTAATATACCCTGATTTTCTTCAAGAGATTTTCACCCGCATCATCATATACCGGCATGTCATCTGCCGTGCATTTTTTGGTTCTAACCATGAGTAAGGTGTCAAGATCCTTTTTTTTCTCTGATGTCCTATGATTATATTCACTCACCTTACTTTTTTTAATGGGTGAATCCCATTCTTGGCCAACAATAACCCCTTCTGGGGATTGCATCTCCGAAAAATGACTTTCGGGTGCAATATCTTCTTCCTCAATGACCACCTTCTTATTTTATTTTACTACTACTACAGATGCCTTCTTTGGTGCCATTTCTACCTTGCCAATGTCTCTTCTTCAACTCTGCAACTGTGTGAATCAAACCCTAGCTCAATCCAAATCTACCCTAGGTGGAAACCTTGTAACCTAACTCTTTTATGTCTCCTTTCTTTGCTCAAACCCTTCACCACTGGGGACTCAAGCTTCTTAAAGCATAGATCTGGTTTTCATGCTTGATTTCACACCCTTCACACCTTAAGTCGATCACTTGGCTCTTCACACTTGGCTCTTCTCTCAAATACTCTTAGTTTTAATGGTAAAAATGAATCTATATCCCTTATATAAATTTTTCAAATTTTTATTGCTCCTCACCTACCAAATATCCCTTCATCCATTGGCCAAATTTTTTCATTCTACGTGGTACATATTTGTGCCTAGCTATAACCTTCTAGTGTGCATTACTACCTTCTGGTCATAGACTTCTCTTCAACGTGCACTCCTGCACCCGAGTACCTCATCACTGCACCTTCTCCTAGTAGTTATCATGGCCTCCGCTTACCTTGTGTTAGATTGTTCCTTCATCCATCTTCATCCTTGGTCACCTTTTGAGAAGAAATCCTCTTTAAAGCACACCTGTAGCAGCTTATTTCTTCCACCTTTCAAGTCCCTCAGTCCTTTTCTTGGATAACGACAACCACCCCACACTGAAGGTATGTGCAGTCCTCTGCGCATAAACATTCTTCATAAAGTAATTAGATGCATGCATACAAGTGCACTTATTAAAAAAACAACAAATAAATTGATAAAGCAGAGCGAGAATAACATAAATATATTAAAGAAATACTGAATTGAAAACCTAAACTAAATGGCAACACTGCCTTATTACAAACACTAAGAAGACTTATTTATAGCAGGGCTTCAGCCTACTCCCATTAAAATAATTGGGTAGTCATGATCCATCAAGTGCTTCTAATTGGTATGTTCTTGATTCAAGTATAGAATTGATAACATATGGACCCAACCAATGTACTTTGAGCTTTCCTAGATGGTGCAAGAACTTTGAGTCATAAAGAAGTACCATTTGTTCAATCTCAAACTTCTTATCCCTTAAGTTTCTATCATGCCATGCCTTCTGCCTGGCCTTTTCTTAGCTTATGACTCCATCATGCTATGGCTTGGTACTCATCTAGATGAATCATCTTTGAAATACATTCTTCTAAAGCATGTTCATCATCTAGACCTCCAACGCATGTAATGCACAAAGAAGGTAACATAAATTCTATAGGAAGAACAGCTTTCGTGCCAAACACCAATTGAAATGGTGTGGCTTTATTCAATCTCTTGTAAGTTGTTATATATGCCCAAAGCACAGATGACACCTTGTCATCCCAATCCTTTCTTCTACCATCACATATTTTTTTCAAAGTCTGGCCCAAAATTTTGTTGAAATCCTTAGCAGTTCCATTTTCTTGAAGATGGTAAGGTGTATTTTTGTGGTGTGCAACCATAAACTCATCCAATAAGATCCTGATGGTTTCATTCAAAAAGTTTTTACCTCCATCACTTGTCAATCTTAGAGGACATTTATATCGTGTAAGAACATTCTTCCATAGAAACCTAGTTGTTGTATATGTCGTACAGTCTTTGGTAGGTGTTGCTTATGCCCACCGTGTGAGATAATTTGTGCAAGTAATGATATAGCGTGATCCAGTCCTACGTGTGAATGGTGAAATAGGTCCTACAAAGTCAACGGCCCATTTCTCAAATAGTTCAGCACTAGTAATTGGTCTCAAATGCATCTCATCTCTTTTCCCTAGTTTTCCTAGGTGCTAACAATGATCACACACCTTACAATAATCTTTACAGTCTTTATATAATGTCTCCCACCATAATCCAATAATTAAGATCTTCTGGGCAGTTGCATCACCTTCATAATGTCCTCCTGTAATACCACCATGAGATTCTTCCATGATATTTTTGCACTCATGCTCTAACACACAGTGGCGTAACACTTCATCTCTTCCTAACTTGTACAGATCACCACTAATTAACATAAATGGTTCCACGCGTATAGCAAGTTGCTTCTTTTCTAATGCTTTCATTCCTTCTAGTGTCATACCTATTCGTAGAAAGACAGCAATGTCTTCTAATTCCATGGGTTCATGTTATAACCTGTATAATTGTACATCAGGCATTGTTTCTTCAATTTTTTATGCATCCTCTCTTGAATTGATTGTATATAGATGGTCTAGTCCAGAATTACTTTTCCCTGGCTTCACTAGCACTGTGAAGTCAAACTCTTGAAACAGGATCACCCATCTGCATATGCGCCCCTATAAGACTGGCTTATTTACCAAGTATTTCAATGCCATGTGATCTGTCTAAAACACAAATGGGGTTACTAACAGGTACTTTCAAAACTTGTACAATGCATAAATCATGGAAAAAGCTTTGTGCTCCGTAGTTGTGTAATTCTGTTCAGCATGAGTCAGCTTCCTACTATCAAAACAAATTTGATGTTCAATAATACCTTGACTAGGTTGAGCTAACACAGCGTCAATGGCCATACCAGAAGCATCCACATGTACATGAAATGGTTTATCCCATGATGGAAAGCGTAGAATGGGTGTGGTATTCAGTTTCTCTTTTAATACCTCAAACGCATCCTACTGTGGTTCTCCCCAATAAAATGTACCTTTCCCCTTCAATAATTCTTCCAAGGGTGCTACAATTTTGGCATACCCTTTTATAAACTTTCTATAATACCCTATATGACCTAAAAATCCATGCACCTCACTTTGACTGGTAGGCACTTCCAGGCCTAAAATGACTGCAACCTTGGCTAGATCAACTAGCAAACCTTCCTTGCAAATGATATGTTCTAACGGTATCCCAAATGGCATAGCAAATATGCACTTCTTTATATTCAAATAGATACTCAATTATTTGCATCGTTCAAACATCAAGCACAGATTGTCACAATGGTCTTTCACAAGCCCATTTATTGTCCAATCATCTAGATAAACTTGTAAGAAGTTATGAATAAAATCTTTGAATTCCTGAACAACTATGCATGAAAATATAGCAGGTGTATTTTTCTATCCAAATGGCATCACAGCATAGGAAAAATTGCCCCATTCAGTTGTAAATGTTGTTTTTTCTTGATCCACCTAAGCTATCTGAATCTGATGATACCTAGAAAATCTATCTGTGAAAGAATATATTTCACACCCTGCAACTCCTTCTAGTATTTCCTCAGTGAATGGCATAGGGAAAGGATTTGTGATGCATGCAACATTCAGCTGCCTGTAGTCCACACATATCTTAATATGTCTGTCCTTGATACTGATCACCATTGGGCTGACCCATTCTGACTCATCAAGGGGCTTGATAATTCCAGATTTCAACATTTTATCAATTTCTTCCTTTACCTTTTCACGTAAATTAGGATTCATCCTGTAAGGTCTCTTTCTAACTGGCCATGCACCATCCTTAAGTTTGATCTGCATTTCCCCAAGTGATTCATGTATGCCTTTAAGTTCATGATATCCTCTAGAGAATAAGTCCTAATAGTCTCTAAGTAATTTGATGATCTTTGCTACCTCCGAGTCTGACCAGTAATCTCCAATTATGGCCTCCTTAGGCTCAGCCTCTGAACCTATATTCACCTTTTTTGTCTTCATGGGCTCATGGTAGGTGCACGTATCCTTATCTACACTATCTGAGACCTCACACACCCCGTGTGAATGTTCAAATTCCAGGCTCTCAAATTCCTCATCTTCCATGATGTAGACCATCTTTCCTTTCTCTTTCTCAAGGCAAGCACGCTCAAATAGTTTGGAGTCTATTTCTTCTTCCTTTGCAAAACATGCTCCAAACTTTGTCTCACCAAATAATTCTTGAATATGCTCTTTTACTTTTGCACTATCTCCCATAGTTAAGCGTCTAATAAGTTTTAATGCCTCTACTATAGGAGGTTGAGTCGAGAAGTAGTCAAATGTCTAGATCATACCTGCAGTCAACTCTTTCTAGTTCCCAGTTTCTCTATGTAGTTTTGCATATATATACCAAGTACGTGTGCATCCTTGGAGAGTGGAATACAATCTATGCACCCAAAGTGAAAGTGGTAATGCTTCCTATCCTGTTGTCTAGACTCTTTCACACTACTAAATATGATGTTGAATAGGTTGATCACCATGATAAGTGCATATTTGCGTAGGTGCATTATTCCTTATAAACCTGGTAGACAAAGCTAAGCCAATCTCTTCCTAGTTTATAAGATTATCTCTATGGACTACCCACCAGTGTGTTATTTTCCCCTATAGTGTATACACTATCATATCTCTCCTTACAACTAGATTTTCCCACTTTGTTTCCATGGCCTTCAGAAAGGTAGAAAGATCTTCTATCCTAGTATACTAAGGTATCATTCTCCCTATCCGTAGAATTGAGAAAAATCTATTCGTGTGCGCAACCATGCTTTTCACCTCATGCCCGACCAATTCATATGTACCATGTGCCCAATTGTCACAAGTAATACTCGTACTATCACTAATAGAATGAGGATCCTCCCACTGTAAAATACCTTCTTTTGATGGCTCGTTGACCTCTGGGTCCTTAATAGCACATACATAGACTTTGTTTAAGTCCTCCTCACTTAAGGGATCAACATAGGGTGTGGATTTTCCATCTGTCAATGGTATCATAACCCTCTCCTCCTTGTTTTCAAAGCTGATATATCCCTTATTGAATCTCAAGTTAGCATTAATGGCATAACACCAAGGGCATCCAAGCAAGGTTGGAAAATTGTCTGCTTCCGCAAGTGCTAACACCTCAAAATCCCTAGTATACTTGGCCCCTTGTATAGTTATAGATGCATCTTTCAACACTCCTATGGGGGTGGACTTAATCCAGTTTTCCATGAACAACACATTATATGATGGCTGCAATGGAGGCCTCCCCATTTGTACCCAAGCATCTAATGTCAGCACATTTACTTCCACGCCTGTATCGATCAATATGTTGCTCAACATCCACCCATCCACAATAGCATTCAAAGTAATTTCCTTGTCATAATAAATTCTATCAGGGGCAAGATTTACATGTAGAATTTGTTGTTTAGTCTCAATACTTGCACGTAGAGTGTTCCCTTTCAACCAACTTCCCAATAGTGGAATAATGTTCTCTTGGTGTAACATCTTACATACCTCCCATAGATCATCAATATTAGTTTGGACTATCTCTAACACTTTATTTTGTTCCTTTAGGTACCATATCTCACCCTGAAGATTCTTTAGCACTTTCATGGTATCCTGGTAAAATTCATTCTGATGAGCAAGATCTAGACACCTTGCATGAAAAACTTCCTCCTTGGTAATCATAGGCTTCTGATGTAATGCCTCTCGCATGCACACAGCTTCAGCGTGTGTAGTGATCTTTATTGTCAATGCCTCAGGTCCTTTTGTTATCTTGGGCATCCATTGGTCTTCTACCATGCACTAGATTTTAACCATCCTGATGCCTTTATTTTCTTGCTTATGTTGTTTACTCAAATGCTCATATAAGTCTGGGCACTCTTCATAGCTATGGTTCTTCCCACAGAAAGAACATGCATTGTTCTGAGGAAATTTGCACCTATACTAATCACGGGATCCACATGTATAACATCTTCCATGAGGAAACTCTCCTCTTCCTCCACCACGGCCTCATCCTCCATATCCACCACAATAGCCACATCCTCTTCCATGAACTCCTTAAAAACATCCCTCATTCCTGTCATAGCATGTTTGATTATGATCCTGATCCTGGTGCTCATTCCTACCCTTAAAATTATTTTTTATACCTGTCTATTGTACTCTAATGTCTATGGCATCATGGATCTGACCAATCAACTGACAATCCTTAGTATTATGGGTCATGCACGTGTAAATCTTACAAAATAAAGATACATTCTTCCTTATCGCACGTTGTAACAAAGGACAGTGACTATCATCATGATTCAGATGGAAAATGTCACAGTCCAATAATAATGAACGTACATATCTGTGAGGACAACTATAATTGGTGTGACCTTCCACTTCACAATCTGTACACCAAATTCCTGAGCACATTTCATGGGCTGAATTTGCTAATAGTTTTTCTAACTACTTTTCCATAGCTGCAATTTGTGCCTCTAGAAATAGACTAATGCCAGTGTCAATGCTCCCAATGGCCTCAGCGTGTAAATCTACTTCCAGTGCTTCACTCGGATCTGTGTATGTCTTATGTGACAACACCCTCCTAAACGGTGTGATCAATCCTCCAACGAACCACTATGCATGATGGCTAGCATGTATATCATAAGACAACTTAGATAGAAGTGTCTTAAAATGAGTATCATACTCACATATACTTTCAGTAGTGCCTTGCTTGATATCTTTGAGCGCACTTATACTCTTTTGTTCAAACTCAGGAATATGGAACTCTTTTAAGAAAGCATCCCTCAGTGCTGTATAATCCATGCAAGTTTGATCAGGGTCAAACTTCCTATACCAGCTGTGTGTGTGCCCCTATAATACAGTAACGAATTGACATGTCTTTTGCTTAGCAGTTGTAATCCCCTTAGTGCACCACAAAATTTCACACATATGCACATGTTCAACAGCATCCTCTATACCTCTATACTTTGGGAGATGAAAGGACATCTCCGTATAGATATTTTATGGTTACTGTGTACCTTGACCAACTGATCTAGAACCCCTTGGGTTTCCTCTACCTCCAAAACCACTAGATCCACCAGAACTAGAACCACCTACCTCTTGATCCTTCACCTGTAGCTGGAGTAGGACCTGTAGATGTACTCCCCTATGCTCTGAAAATAGTACTATGTTGAACACCTATAATCTGTGAGGTAGCTCAACTTCCAGAGGTGAACCCAACATTTTGTGCAGACATTGCACCCAACAATGCTCCTCCATATAATATTGAAGCTATCTATCTTTCCATTGATGTACTTGATCCTTGGCTTACTCCTACTCTCCTACTTCCCAAGTTAGCTGGTTGAGTACTTGTCGTACTAGATACTGAAAAAACAAGTGCAAAGGCTAGGTCACCAGGTGGATTAAGATGTGTGCATGCTGCCCAAGTAGTCTCTGCTGGTGTACTTCCATGCGAGGCCAAGAAGGGATCTCTATCATGCTTTCCAAGATGGGGGAGTTCTTGATTCTCTAGCTCCACATCCTCTACGTGATCCATAAATCCTTCACGAGCCACCTCTCTCCTCAACGACATACTTTCTGTAATGGAACGATGCTTCTCTATTTCCCTCTCGCACAGCTCATTATACTTAAGCCGCCTTTCCTCTCTTTGCTTTTCCTCCACTAAGTCCACCGTCTTAATACCAAACATGTTTTTACCTTCGCACATGGTGAATTTTAGTTAGCCATCAGTTTACTCTTCAGGTTCAAAGTTACAATAAAGATCTTGATCACCAATGGAATACCGTGCAAATATGTTCCTCTTGGATACCTCAAAAACTGAAATTCAATGACCTCTAGGCAAGAGTACATCAAAATTGAATATTCTAGAATATAACTATTTAGAACACCATGAAACCACGTATCCACTGCGTGAGTACAAATTAGATCAGCATCATAAAGAGCCTGAAGTTCTTCCTATGTCCAAACAAGTGCACAATATCTCCAATTCCGCTGAGATGCATAAGCCATAAGCCACTCGTAAATTTCTAGTGGAAAGATAGAAAAAAATATCTCATATAAGTTTTCATACAGGTTCTGTTCTACCCAAGTGTGTGCGTTAAACTCAGATCAACTGTTGAACCATCATGCATATTCTTCCTCCAGATTGTGTATCCATTCCTCAATACTTACTAGAGTTAATCGGTACATCTTCATTGTGAACCATCCTAAAAAAAATGAAAAAGAGGTCCCGACAATGGAACCAATGATGTAGCCTAAAATTTGCAAGATAACACCCTAGTCACGTTGGCACATCACTCAGCCTAGACTGAGCACTCACCCAAAGTGTGCAAAGGTACCATGTCCCTCTTTAGGGTTATTGTAACAGTATGACACATAATGAAGAATGAACCATAAAGACTAATGACTAATCCATCATTCTATAGCGCATGCTACCCACAGATCTATGAAATAAAGATCTTACATAGTAATCATGATTAAACACTAACATGCACTACTCAATTACACAGAATGACACTTAGATTCAGCAAATATCCTCAATCTATTAATAATTATAGAAGCTCCTTACAGTACTATCAATTCATCTTAAGGCGCATATGAATCTGATACACATATTGAGAATCATACATACATGCCTATGTCCCTCTGATACATCATACAGATCTCTCTTTTACTATGCACCTAACCATCATATATATATGGTGGGGACTTTCCCTTCACCGCTTAACTACTCTAGAAATAGGTCGCATGTTATTAATAGCCACACGTTATTTACAATTATAGCCACACATGTAAGTGCACTATCTATAGCCCTCTTACAGATAACTGAAGTGTCCATTCCATTCTTATCTTACCTCCATGCATAGACATTTGAACTGCTCTTCTAGATATAGACAATGCTTGGCGCACACTTCCTTGCATCATTGATGTGTTTCGCACGCCATCTTCCAAAAATAGATCCTCATGCCCCAAATAGGATAATTCCTAAAATCAAAACCTTCCTTCCAAGCATGAGTCCTTCTATCCTTTCGCACCTTGAATCCTAGCCTTCTACCCCACACAGACTCCTTGTGTGATTTTTTCCAAGTATTCTTTGATCAACACTAATCTGAAGTAATTGATCTCCACAACTCAACAATCTCCCACTTGAAGATAAATTACTGCACTATACATGTACATCATCATTCTTGGATCCTTTCCTTGGCTTTGTTTCTTCCTCTTCAAGTCTCAAACTCAAAGAACAATAAAATTAGAGTGTAGCTCCAACTTCTCTTTTACTAATGTCTTAGTTAGCATATCTGTAGGGTTTTTATTCATATGAATCTTCTCCATTTTCAATTGTCCATCCTCCAATACCGTTCGTATGAAGTGATACCTAAACAGAATGTGATTCATTTTATAATGAAACATTGAGTTCTTTTCCAAATGAATTACACTATGACTGTCACTGAACAATTTGCAATCATCTTGCTCCTTTCCCAACTCTTCCATGAACCTTCTCTTCTATATCATCTCTCTGTTATCCTCTGTAGCTACAACATACTTTTCCTTTGTAATAGATAAAGCCACAACCTTCTACAAATATTGAAATCCATATAATTGTCATCCCACCTACTCTGAAAATATATCCAGTAGTGCTCCTCCTACCATCAATATCTCCAATCATATCTGAGTCAACATATCCACAAATAAATATCTAAACATCCATTGCATAACTGCATGCTAGATGTCCCTCTCAAATACATGAGTATCCATTGGATTGCTTTCCAATGCTCTTTACCTAGATTGGCCATAAATCTACTCAAAACTCCCACTGCCTATGTAATGTCTAGTCTGGTACCAACCATAGTATACATGAGACTCCCAACTTTTGAAGGATATGGCACTCGTGTCATGTATTTGACCTCCTCATGTGATGATGTACACTAATCTTTTCTCAATTTGAAGTTTACAGTCATAGGTGTACTAACATGTTTTACATTCTACATCTTTAACATTTCTAACACCCTATAGATATAATCCTCTTGAGACAAATACAATTTCATATTCTTCCTGTCTCTATGTATTTACATGCCAAGGATTTTTTTGCAGCTCTTAAATCCTTCATAGCAAATGCGTGAGCTAGATTTCCCTCAAGCTCACCAATGTCATATATACTAGATCCTGCAATAAGAATATCATCCACATACAGTAAAAAAATAATATAGCTCCCATTTTCAAGCTTCTTGAAATATACACAATGGTTAGATTCACATCTCAAGTAACCCTACTTTTCCTTGGAGCTTGCTTGAGCCCATATAGGTTCTTTTTCAACCTACACACTAATTTCTCCTTACCCTTGACTTCATACCCAAGCGGCTGTTGCATATAAATATTTTCATCCAAATCACCATGAATAAAATTCATCTTCACATCTAGTTTCTCTAAATTAAAATCATGTACTGCAACTAAACTACATACAGTACGAATATAAGTCATCTTAAAAACAAGAGAAAATATTTCACCAAAATCAATACCTACTTTCTGTACAAATCCCTTTACTACAAGCCTTACCTTGTACCTTTTCTATCCACGCTCTTCTTACTTGATCCTATAAACCCACTTGTTCTACAATTTCCTCTTACCTACTGGTGTAACACCCTTGACAATTGTTATTTTCCTCCTTTACATTTCAAGTGTTGACATGTGATTTTCCTTATAAAGATATGTTCTTTTGATTGTTGGAGATCATGCTTGATATGGACAAATCATTTCTATTCTTAAGATACTTTGACTGAATTGGAATGGCTTCCTTGAATCCATTTTTCACTTCTGTAGGTGATTTTCAATCTAGTTTAAGAGTTGTAAAATTATCTATTAATCTTATTCATCCTCGGATCAATTTAAGTGATCCAAGGAATGTTTTAAATTTGTGTTGTTGAACGAATGGTAAATTGACATTCCATGAATTAAGAGACAAATTAACTAAACTTTTTTGTTACAAGTTCTTTGATTTTTGTGTGAACGTATTTCCATTCAGTTGTATGTTGTGCTTTGGTCCTTGGAGATCGATCATGGCAAGACATAACTGATGAACACAAAAATATAGCCTGTTCATGGCATAGGAAGGATTCAAGATCCTAAGAAGGACTATCCTACGGAATCCTAAGCTAGGTAAGAATATTCACTACCTAAGCTATGTCACTTAATAGAATTTTTATTCTAACCTAAAGCTTCATATTCTACTTTGTTGGTTGATTGGCATCTAAACCTAAGCTCTGTGCTAAAGGCTATGGAAAGGTTACTAGGCTATTAAAATTAACCTAGAACCTAATACTATAAGGTTTTATGATGATCTAACCTAATGCCTAAAACTATTATGTTGTGAATTAATCTAACCTATGTGGAAACTACCTAAGGCTATGTGTTAAGACCTATGGTGGAAATTTGTTGTTAAGGTTATATCCTAAGGTATGTATTATAAACTACATAAGATCTAACCTAAGAAATTTGATCTATCCTAACTAATGGGTATGAAAAGGAAATTAAGTGGTTGCATTCATTAAGGGTAACCGTTCTTGTGGCATTTATGTTATTGATAAGGTTTTTAATGCATAGGGTACTACCAGTTTTTGCAGGGGCTAGTGATTTGGTGGAGGCTTATGTGGAAGTGTCACTAAAATGGAATTGCATGTTAATTTTGATTTGGAATTCACCAGACTTGGAAGGTGATGGCAAGGAAGGATAGGCATGAAAATTGGAATTAATGAAATTTATTATTTTCAGTTTTCGTGCACGAACCATCTTGGAAGGCATGCAAGCGGGTTTGTCTGGGGTTGTTTCACTTTGCATGTTTCGTGATTTTTGCTCTACATGCTCTCTGGTTTTTTGAACCAGCTGATTGAACTACACTTAATGGCTATTTTTGAAGTCTTAGGCCTATTTTTGGTTTGTGGGATGTATAAGAGACAATTTGGAAAAATAATATGGTTGTTTGATCTTTCATGGGGAAGATGAGAAGTTGTGAGCTCGAGTGGAGGTCTCCTTCAATTTGGAAGAAGCACTATCAAGCATGATACGCTCTAACCATTAAAATCTCTTGCTTTCTTCTAAATGTTTTCATTAAAACAACTCTACTCTATTAATATTTTTGGATTGTATATTTTATCTGGTTATTTGCTTGCTGGGTTTATAAATCTTGTGATCTTGATCATGAATCCATGGTAAATACGGTTCTGTTTGGAAACTTGCATTGTGTTGGTTTAAAAACATGATACATGCATGTAAAAACATATTTTGTAACTCTGTTTGTCATTTTTATATCTAGTAATTGAAGGGTTCTATTTTGATGACCATCATTGTTAATGATTATTGTGCTGACTTATTTGGGAACCTTGACTTCCACCTGTTACTGTGGAAATTCATGTTTGTTGATCTTGAGCTTGTATTGAGCTCATATTTTGTTGTAACTTGTATTCAAGCTTGTATTTTTGTTTGGATCTTGTTTTGGTTTCATGTTCAATTTGAACTATTGATAGAGGTTCTAGTACTACGGAATCATGTTTTGATTCTTGTGATGACCTGGACTATTGTTGAAGTCCGTATATAGCTTAGAACTTGTGTTTATTTTCTAGTGACCATTTGAAATATTATTAAAAGTTCATTAAGTACACAGCACTCATATTTTGCTGTTGGTATAGGTCTGAACCCCGGTAAGAAACTTATATTTCGTTTGAATTGGAAAATAGGATTGATGAGATGTTAATAGGAAATGGAAGCTCTCTGCTTTTTTGAATTGTTAATAGGTATTTGTATACTACCTTGTTTAAGATGCTGGTGTATATTCAAACTCATGTATGAGATTCTGTGATGTGACACTATACAATTTAATTGTTACTAATGTGTTTGGAAATTTTAACCCGAGCAAGGTGTTGGTTCTGCTCTAGTGTTATTTTGGGTTTTATTTGTTTAGGATGTAAACTAAAAAGAGAATATGTTGTTGTCCTAAACTTGTGTATATTCCCTTGAGTAGTTTTGAACCTTTGTGGGAGCTTATATTCAACATTGTGCTTGGAATTGTTTTACGAGTCCTAAATTGGTTGTATTACAAATATGATCGATTGGGTCTTGGCTTTGAAATCAGGTTTATTACTTGATTAAATGGTTTAAAAACTTAGAACTCTTTTTAGAACCAACTACATGCACAAGGAGAAAAACAAGAAGCATGGTTTAAATGGGTTGTTGGGTAACCTCTTCGATATCTTGCTTGGAAAATATTGTTGGTTAACCATTCTTCTTGGAATCCCAATATGTTTGCTCTTGTATTAAGAAGTTGAAAATTTTTGCAAGCTATTTTATGTCTTGACTAAGCATATGGGTAATTTCAGATTTTTTAGTTTCCTATTCGTGTTTGACACTTCTTGTTGGGTCCAATAAATGAATGCTTGAGTCTTAAGGATAAAGGAAATTGTGATTTCTTAGGGATGTAATGTTGTTTTAAACTTCACTGTTATACTAATTCAAGCTAAAAATGGAACTCATTACTTTTTATGGTAAATATTTTAGGGAAGGTTTCAATACGTCTTCTTCTTATTCTAAAGTCGATCTTGAACTCTCCTTTGGAAATAAATTTATGAACTTATTTGTCTGTATTAGAAAAAGGGAATTGTTGTTAAGTATAATGGGATGAATTAAAGATTGAACCATATCCTGTTAAGATTCCTTTTCTAAGGTTGTTGTGTTAAGTTCATTTGATTGGAACCACCTGTTAATTATCCCTATAGGAAAAAAAGATTATTACATTGTTTAGTTTTCTTGTACATAACATTTGACTGAAATAAAGAAGAAAGAGATCGATGACTGGTTTGTTGAACAGAAAATGTAAACTTGTTGATTGACTATTGATCCTTTATTTTCCTCTTGGATTAATATGTGATTTTGTTCTGATAAATATCTAAAATGTTGAATTTTAAGGTAGTTGACCTTTAAATGAAACATTTTAAGTCATGACATGAACCTATTTCTACTTTACGAATGTTATGTGTTTTGGGCATAGTTGAAATGGTTTATCTTCTTCCTTTTCTTAAAAGTTAAGTTAATCACCCTACTGACAACCATGTTGTAAACACTTCTTTTGTCTTATAGTAAAGATAAGTGTTGTATTATATTATTGAAGAATTGGGAACAATGAGATGATAATATCTGTTGTTTGATAAAGGTAATTGTTAGGATCAATTGAACTTTAAATTTTAAGGCAAAAGTTATATATTTTTCTCTCTCTCTCTTAGAAGTGAATTCAGATTTATTAATGTATTCCTTCTCTGATTGTTATTACCTATGCTTATAGTATGATATACTAATTGTTTCATTAAAGTAGGGTTGTTTTTAATGGAACAATTAGTGGAATGCACTTCATTTTAAGGCTTAGTACTTATCATGCTCAGTTCATTGAACTGACCCATGCTAGAAATTTTTGTAGATGGACTTCGTAAGTGAAAAAGAAGGTAAAAACTTATATGATGCATTGGCTGATTTAAGTCTGATTCTTTGTAGAGAATTCTAATTCATTCTTGAGTTGTATTGAAAAAGAAAAGTTATATTCTTTTTAGAATGAAGGTTGTTGTTAGGAAGTATGCCTAAAATTCATAAGTTTTGTAAATGTATAAGTTTTAAAGATGAATTGAAAGTTGAGAATTTACTTACATTGGATGTGTAAATTATCTTGTACTTGTATAACAGAGATGGAATCCTATCTTGTCGATATTCTCCATATTATTTATATGCTTAATTGGGTATTCTTGGATAAGCTTGATAATGGGATTTAGAATATTCTCCCTAAATAAGATGTATCTTGCTAAGTTGCAGAATTTGATGATCATATCTACACAATTCAACATAGTAATATGTTGTGGAATGAACATTCAGTATAAACTAAAGAAATTGTAAATAATATAAAGGCGTGCTAAACCCTAGTACTTAACCATGTAAAGGAAGACCCTTCCTCTAACATAAGCATGTAAACGAAAAGGAAGATATGATTCCTAATCATTAGACTTCATTTTAATAAAGTCTACTTAGTTACAACCTAGGTGGCTGCTACCCTTCCTTGAATGGTTAAGTCACATTAAATGGAACTTATAATGTTGTTTTCCTATTTTGATTAATGGTTTATTAAGCCCATTAAACGAACATTAAAGGCAATCTTAAGTCAAGGAATTTCTTTAACGATCAATTGAATTTGGTATAGAAAATAACTTAAGGAGTGTTGGATTAGGGCTTGGCAAGGTTACTGAAATCTATTTTTAATAATCCAAATTAATTAAATTATAATAAGCTCCTAGGGATATGTACATCTCGATGAGGTTGTTCTGTAGGATGTTAGCACATGCCAACTACAGGGCTATACCTTTGAGAACATTAGGATCTTCTTGAGGATATAGTGATGCAGTTGACATGTTGCCACACCCTTCTGCAATGATCATCTAGATCTACACACATTGGACTTGAACTTAGTTTCTCTCTAGGTCTGGTTAGTAGCATGTTTAAGATAAGGAGTAGCCCTCTAAAACTCAGGGTACCTTGCCACATGGGTTTGACTTACGTTGACCCAGTATGCCAACTTACCCTAAGTTTTCGTGAGCCTCTTCCTATCATAACATATGTTGTTAACACGAACTAGGGTTAAACCTTGGGCAAGTGGACTAATGGAAGTCAGTAAAGGACATTCTAGATAACAATAGAGTGGGGTGAAGGACGAATTCCGGATTGATGAGTATGTCATCAAGGAATAGTAATACGAATAGTATGTTAGAAATCTTTGGCCAAAGTATCGCAAGCTACTAGTTACGTTGTCCTATGTCACCTAGTCTAAGGTTCGTGATGCAGATGAATATTGGTGACAAATATTTAGATAGGTTCCTTAGACAGATCACTCAATACCCAAAATAGGGAAAGGGAACCAAGTATACATAGTATATGGAAAAGTATTCAATACTTAATGTTAAAAATGAATAGATCGGTAGTTCACCGAGTCATGAAATGAATAGATCAGTAGCTCACCAAGTCATTATAGATGTATATGGTTATCTATTATAAGAATGGTTGTTAAAGAATGTGTGTTCTAAATTATGTATTTGGAATAGAGAACATTATTCATGCGAAAAAAAAATTCCCCTTATTTCTAAAGTCTTAAAATGGGAATGTTACAACTGGTAACTTAAACAAATCTCAAGTCGAGTTCTGTTATAAGGATTCGATCTCCTCATCCATGCCATGCTCCCACTGGACATGGGTATCATCTTATATTGCTTCTTCCAAACTCTCTGGTTCACCATTATCAGTTAATAATAAATAAAATAGAGAAGGTGTAAATATTTTTGGAGGTTTACTTACCATTTGTGACCTTCTCATAGGATTTTTGGGTACCAGAGGCTCATCCTCGACCTCTTAGACATTTGTATCCAAATCTATCAGTGACAAACTTTAGTCATTTGTAATTGACGTCGATTTTGCTAACTGATGTCGGTTTAGATCTTCTGTAACCGATACTAGTTCAGATGACCAATTTCAGTCAGGGTTTAACTGATATTGGTTACTGTGTAACCCTATCAGTATTATTTTTAAATATGAGAGTTCATTTTCATTCACAAAATTCTCAACCGGTTCATCCTTGGGTACCAAAATTTGATCCCTGTAAATTTTATTTTCATTCCATTTAATGTCATGACTCCTAATAATTTTATAATTCTCTAAATCTCAAAAACAGAATCCGAAATCACCAAATCCATAACCAATGAAAGTACATCTCTTGGATTTTACATCCAACTTTTTCCATTTTCCTTATTAATATGCAAAAAAGCTTCTGAACCAAAAACTATAAGAAAATAAATACCTACCTCTTTTCTGGTCCAACTTCCTCTAGTATTCCTCCATCTAGTGAACTTGAAGGCCCATGATTAATCAAATAAACCATTGTATCAACTACTTCTTCCCAAAACTGCAAGGGAAATCTAGAATGTATCCTCATACTTCTAGCATGTTCCATGATTATTTTTTTCATTCTTTCAGCAACATCATTTTCTTGTGGCATTCTTGGAACTGTTCTTTCTCTACGTATCTCATTCACTAGACAATAATCATTGAAATCCTTGCTACAATATTCACCACCATTTTCATATCTAAGGCATTTTAACTTTGAATTTGATTCATTCTCAACAAGGGTTTTCCATCTTTTAAAATTTTCAAAAACATTATATTTAAATTTAATACAATAAACCCATACCTTTCTTATAGCATCATCAATTAAAGTAACATAATATTGGGATCCTCCATGAGAAGCTACCTAAGCTGGTCCCCACACATCTGAGTATACAAGATCCAATTTTTGCTCCTTCTTAGTTTATCCAACTTTGAGAAATCTCACTCTCTTTTGCTTTCCAAAAACACAATGCTCACAGAAATCAAGATCTAAATCTTTCAAATATAATAACTTACCCTTATGCTTTAATATATTCATTCCTCTTTGACTCATATGGCCCAGCCGATTATGCCACATGCATGCATCTGAATTTGAAGTAGATCATGTAGAAAAGGAATCAGTATCACATGTAGATAAATATAACATTCCTACCTTCTTACCTCTTTCCACAATAAACTCACCCTTGGTGACTTTCCAAGAGTCTCCTGTAAATGTAACCATGCAACCAACTTCACCTAGTTTCCCTGTAAAAATAATATTCCTCCTGAGGCTTGGCATATGCCTCACATCCTTCAATACCCATGTAGTTCCATTCTATAATTTTAGATGAACTTCCCCTTTACCAGTAATATTGCACGGTTCATCATCACCCAAATAAACATGCCCAAAATTTCTCTTGACATAATTTCTAAAATAACCCTTATTAGGGGTTGCATGGAAAGAAGCTCCTAAATCTAAAACCCTTGATTCAATTCTATTATCTAAAGAAAGAATAAGAGCATCTTCCATTACCTCTACTACAACAAGATTTGATTCTTTACCTTTTTCTGGTTGTTGGTTCTCTTTATCCTTTGACCAACAATATTTCTTTGCATGTCCTTTCTTTCCACATTTCCAATAGGTAATTCCCTTACCTCTATATTTAGATATGTTATCCCTTGACTTTGATTTCCCATTACTCTTACTCTTGGATCTCTCCTTCTACCTACCCCTACTTTTTACATTCAAAGCATTCCCAGATGATAATTCCTCTATAATCTTCCTACAATTTCTTCATTCAAGATTATACTAACCACATCATCAAACTTTAAAATATTATTAGAAAATGTTGTATTACTAACAACCTATACCAAGTTACCCCAGCTATCAAGAAAAGAACATAAGAATAAAAGTGCTTTCACTTCATCATTAAATAGTATATCAACCAATATTAAATGATTTATAATAGATCTAAAATCATTAAAATGACTAGATGCAGATCCACCTTCATGCATCTTAGAACTAAATAGTTTCTTCATTAAATAAACTTTATTTGAAGCACTAGGTTTTTCATATAAATTAGCAAGATATTTCACTAACCCTACCGTAGAAGTCACTTCTGTAATATTGGAAGCCACAGATGTTGCCTGGCTTAATCTTATAGATCCCAAATCCTTTCTGTTAAGAATATTTCCTTCTTCATCAGTCATCTTCATAGGTCTAGAATTCTCATCCAATGGTAAATACAATTCTCTTTGATACAGATAATCCTAAATCTACATCTTCCATAATTGATAATTTTGGCCGTCAAATTTCTCTACCTTGTATTTGTTTTCTTTTGCCATTGTTTTAGCTCTCACTCAATCAAAAAACCCTCTGTGAGTAAATATGTCAAAACACAAAACCCTCAAACAAATCTTTGATACTAATTGTTGGGGTTAGCACACCGGTTGAATAGATAATACATCAAATCTAAGCATATATGCAAATAAAAGTGGATATTCTACCAGAATAAATATACATAACAAGAGATATAAATCAATACAATATTTAACATGGTTCACCCAGTGTGTGCTACGTCCACCAAGAAAAAATCTAATCTATTATCCAAAGTTTTCACAAGATATACAATGAAGATTTATAATCTTCCACACCTCTTAGATGTATAGTACTATCTTACTCTCAAGTTTTTACTTCTTCACTAAGAATTATCTCTCTCATAATAATCATCAAATTTTGTAATTTCTTCTTAATTCTTACTTCTAAACCCTAGCTTTTATGTTTATATAGGTGTATACAAACTTAGGGCACTTATCCATGAAATTATAATCAATAGATCTACTGTAATACTAAAAATAGATCTAATTCGCGTGAGTTAATTAAAACACCCACACATAGGTAACCAACATTGGTTAACCCTAACCAATGTCAGTTCCTCCTTGTATGATCGATGCTGGTCATAGGTGACCAATGCCAGTCTCTCCATAACCGATGTCAGTTACTATGTTTTCCATCAAGTTTCATATTGCATGTTAATCTGAAGTAATTGAGCTCCATAACTCAACATCCTCCAACTCTTGGACCATCATTTCCTTTTGTGAAAAAACATAAGGGTGAGTCTTGTTTAAGGCCTTCTACTCTAGTTTCTAACTTCATTCCTTCTGCTCTAGTTGTTCTAGAGTTAGTTGTGGTTTCCCTTTGAGTTCAAGATTCTCAGCCAATTTCTTCTACCAAAACCAGAGGAAAAAGGGTGTTTTCTAAAGGTGGTTTTCATATGCGTGAATGGGTTTCTTCTTACAAGAGGCATTCAGAATTGCTTAGTCTATTAGATGGCCCCTTGTCTAGTATGAATGGCCTTTTGTCAATGGGCATGTCTTGCACACTGCAAGGAGACTTTATTTTTGTTCAAATGGAACTAGGGATGGATGAACATGGGCTTAGGAAAAACAAATTAGTGAAAAAACTTCCTCTTTGCAGAGGGGATTTTGTGGTAAAGGAGTTTATGGTATTGGATGCCTAAAGTTTCTTGTTATTATCCTTTATTCAATGATACAACTCTTGATGATATATGTAATCTTTATTTTCATGTGTTGGGGCGCCTATAGATCCCCATTTTGTCTTTTTCATAATACAGAGAGTACAAACATCTCATTGGTTTATATGCTTTTATAATGGACATAAAATTTCATCCAAGAAACATACAAAATCTAAAGCATTGTATCAAATTAAAATTTATATCAGAGAATATCTTGTTTAAAAGTGATGTTCATCCTTGATGAAGCAATAGTATCAAATAAAAAAACAGTTATAAATGAAATATGAAAATAAGATAAAGTTTTAAGAATGACAATCCTAAGCTTGTTCATCATTTTTTATGTCTACATCTTTTTCTTCTTTATCTTATTCTCTTGATTCTTCTTCTTTTGGTAGCCTTGCCACGTATGCATCATACCTTTGAAAAATATCATTGATCTCTTCTTCATTTAGCCCTGTATGGTGTTGGAAGATCAAAATCTTCCTATTTATTGTATCCACATAGTGACCCATTTTCCACTTAAACTCTAATGGTTTAGCCCTCAACTCTATAACTATGTTCTCAATTTTCCTCATTGTTTTAATAATTTCATAAGAAATTGCATCTTTCTGAATGCTTTTCTCAAAAGAAATAAACAAAAATTTAGATCACCATATCTTATCTTGAATTTGTCAAAAAATCATATCTTCAAGTCTTGAATCAATAGCATCTAAGGTATCATAAACCCATTTTCGATTTATCTTCTATGTTTTCTTTGATTCCATCCAAAACTTCCACCCTTATCCTTGCTAATTCCTCAATAGCATGTTGAGTTTCCCTAAATTATTGTGGCACAATCCCTTCTTTTTTAACTAATTCATCACAGAGTTTATTTATACAGTTTAACTTGGGAAAAATTCCTTTAAAGTAGAAGATTTGGTTATCACACTATTCAATCATTTCATCAATTTCATTAAGTTTATTTTTGAGCTCTTCATATTGTCCTGGATCTTTCAATTTCTTCTTTTTCCATTTTATGTCAACCTCTCAACCCATGTGTCCACAGCTTGAACTTTCTTAATAACCTTATCAATTTTTTCCCTTCCTTCAAAAGTGTTGGTAGAGGTACTTGCTTGAGTTTGACTAGACTACCCAATTACTAGAACTTAAACATTTCACTTATTATTTTAGTTGTTTCTTAGTTATTTTATCCTCATCATTCTTCTGCAACAAGTCACTTACTACCTCTGATACTCCATGTTTCAATTGGTCTTTTGAAGGATTTCCTAAGGGAATAAGTTGGACACTATAATCACTAGCTATTCTATTTTATCTTGTCTTCCCTCATGAGGAATTGATACTTCTAAAGTTTTAGATCTCAGTGTATCAGTATGAGTTTTGGTCACAACTCTAGCCCTTTGTGAGGCTCTTAATGGTTTTGGAAAAGATAGAGTTGTGAGATCTATAGCCTCCACAGGAATATTTTCCTTTTCTTTATTTGATATCAGTTATCCTATCCAACCTTTTGTAAGAGTGGTCCCAAAAAAAATTCTTGTAGTTCTTGTTAAATGTTCTTGGGGACAACCACCAACTACTTGGACATCTCTTGTACATTTTAAACTAATGGTTCTACCTGCTTGTAATGTTCATCTCCCATAGTTATCTCTTTATTCTCATCTTGTGTTGGCACTTCCCTTGAATTTTTTCCTTCTTGATCTTTAGTTTGGGGTAGGTTAATCTCCTTCTGAGTTACATCACTAATTACAATCTGTTCTTTATTCATTTCTTCAGCTGATGTAATCTCAACCTTTCTTTGGGGAGTTTCTTGAGCTGATATCTCTCTTACGGGTGCTCCTTTTCCTTCCATGACCTCCACCTCCTTTTAGAAGTTGCTGATGTTACACATTATCATATTTTTACTCTGTTGATACCTCATGTTATAGTATGGTGGGTTGGATTTCCATTACTAGTTCCTTAACTTTACCTGAATGTTGTACATCCACACTATCAACAACCTTATCCTTAACATATGTATCTTTTGAAACCTTTATTATGTTTTCATCTATAGATTTCCATGTTATATAATGTTCACTATCCTTAGTGACCTTAACTTCATGGAAGGGATCCTTCTCATCTAATACCTTTGTACATAAATTTTTCTAGTAGGTACTTCTAGCTTGTTCAATTTTGGATTTTCCTGATTTGTAGATAATACCTCTAATATTTGAACTCTAATTTCATTGGTTGGCATATGAGTAGTTTTTTCTACTTCTTCACTCATTTGAAGATCACTTACATTATTTATTGTTTGTTCATCAGTAAACATGTTAAATACATATAATACGGTAAACTCCTCACCACTATCAACATCCATTATATCTACCTAAATCTTTGCTGACTCTTGCAATTATTCAAATGAAGGTACACTAACACTTTCAAATAACATGGATTCATACTTTTCACACCTTGATTCAAGACATCACTATCTACTGGATCAGATAAGACATTACCTTGGGTTGTTTGTTCCTGAGTGCTCCCAATTATCACTCCCTCTGAAGACAAAGATGAAGATAAAGGTACTGATGCTACATGTTATACTTGGGAAACATCAATCCTTTCCTATATTGGAGGTTCAATCACTTCATCTCTATGTTTATGTTTCTTCTATGTATGAGCACCTTGTCTTACCATAATTGGCTCATACATAAATTTGTCTCTTGTGTGCCCTTTCAAATTTCGTAATATTCAGTGCCACCTTTCTTTTAACACTATGTGATTTAGATTGGATTTTGTCACTAGTTATGGCTCCTCTCATTAGCATTTTAGTGTTCTGAGATTCTGGAAACACTTATAGAGGGGCACTTTTTGTAGTTGAACCCTTTTCTTTTTATTGTAGTGGAACTACAAAAGTGATAGTCGCATTTTTTATTGATTTTAGGATAATTTCTTCAGTTTTCTACTTTAGATCAAACAAGAAAGTACCACTTCCACTGCTAGTAGAAATGCATTCATCCACTCTTCCTATGGTAGGAATTTTTTAAGGAAATTTAGGGTCTTTCCTCCCAAGGGATCCATTCGTTTAGCTCCTTTTAAGGGAGGAAGGCCATCTTTCAATTTTCCCAAATCCTTGAATTTATTTATAACTCTTGTGATTTGAATTAACTAATCAATGTTTCTCTGGGCTAACCAATTATATGTCCTTCTCATTACATCAATTATTCAGGCACGTGACTCATCTGACTCCTCTTCATTCCAATTAAAGGGGGCCATTGGTTTTCCCTCCACCTTTTGATGAAGGTAATATTGACTCGCAGTATGCGGATCATCCACAACTCCCTCAGGGATAATAGTAATCTTGAAGTCTATAATTTGGGTGAGGGTAATTCTTGAGAAGTATCTTAGCCTGACCTCCTCTTCATCTTTGCAATTCATCCAATAATCCTCAAATTGAGGCTCATGTTCAAAATTGTTTGCAAGATTATTGAATACCCACCTGATGTCATAATTGGCCCTTGCCTCAAACCTTTCCATCTCAAACCTCTTCATCTCATCTTCAATTAATCTAGCCTTTATAATTTAATGGAAAGAGTACCTTCCAATCTTAATGGGAAAATTGATGTTTGTCTTGTACTTTCTAGTAATTAGTTTTTGAACTGGTGTCAACTGTCTTTCTAATTCACACAAGGTCATTTTGTCATCTAAATTTCTGGGCAGCTTACATGGTTGGCCTTCAAATCCACTAACCCTAATGTATGTAAACTTCATGTATTGAATAAAATAAAATCCATACTCCATTATTGTTTTCATAGCCTCATCTGAAATCCTATATTTTTCCCATTCTGGCTTAAACAAGCATATAATAGGTGCAAAAAATGCATCATTTATCAATATTACATTTCCTTCCCAATTACTCAATTGTAATTAGGGAAAAATATCATGCATTTGGAATTTTTTGAAATCAACACATAGCACAAGGCTAGGGAAATGCTTATGTCCTACAATGTTGTAGATCAGGTATGTCATCATGTAGAATTTGAGTTCTCTAGTGCCTTTCATCTTAATCTTTGTTGTTAATGCTATCATATGATCATGAAGTGCTTCTACAATAAATTTTGCCCAATAAATGTCCCCCTTCTTATCGAAAACCATCCACATATAGTTGCATATCCACTCCTTGAATTCATTCATTATCTCTAATCCAGCCATTCGACTCAACAGTACCATCATATCACCTACTTCCTCAATGAATTGTGCCCTAACAAATATTTTAAGGATATGAGTGGTTGTTTTCTTCTCTATTAAAATCCATTTAGTATTTATAAGTCAGGCATAGTCCTTTTTCTTATCTTCATAATCTTTTAGGGCTAAGTCGATACCCAGGGTTATTGGATTTTAATCACACAAAATTTTAACATTATCCTAATGGTTGTAGGTGTCAAAGTTAATATCACTTTGCCACTTCCATCCAGTACTTCCCTCTTCTCAGGATCATAATTCATGACACGGAGTCTTACCAGTTCTAGGCAGTGTAATGAGGGTGGAATAGCACTAGCTAAAGCAATATTGCTAGCTTGATTTACCTCCATTAGTTCACTCTTGTTTGGGCTATTGAATCTTTACAAGAATTCATCTAGGTCAGTATTCATCAAATATGTATCCGTGATTTTGTCTAGATCACTATTTATTCCGGAAGTAACACAAAAACCCGATGGCATGGTCTTCATCTTTAATGCCCTAGGTTTACTTTGAATTTCCTTACAAATGAATAAGAGTACAGGAGCATCTTAGTTCTTACCAATTTTTAGGTGAATATCCATGTAGATTAACTCTAGTTTGATGAATTTTCAATCTTTGGTTCTCAATTTGTGTTTTGCAATCAATATCATGTTATTATCCAAGAAATTTTTCTAACAATGGCGTCTATATCTCAGCAAATGATAGAAAAAAAAAATTAATGCATTCATAAATTTCAAATTTCCTCCTTTATTTATACAAAAAATTCATTAATGGTGGCATTCATTAATGCATTGCATAATGGCCCTCCATTTCACTTTTCCCGATTTAAATGTGAGTCGTCCACATGGAATAGCCTTATATAATGTGGCCTTAGGGAAACCTTTTGCACTTTTGCATCATGTTTTAAATATAGACATGTTTATCTACTTGAATTGATTTCCCACCCTTGATTTCCATCCTAAGTTTGACTCATGGTTACATCCCAATGGTGGTAGAGCTGAGGGCCATTTTTGAATATTTGTTCTCTTTCTCAATTAAACCCAAAGTTACCAATTTTCTCTGATGACCCACTTCCCCACTCTTTACATGAGAAAGTGACATGTTTCCTTAGTGGGTCTCGAAAGCTTCTTTGTAGTTTTATACTTTATCACCTCAGTGTCAAGAGATACAATCAGGCTCTGATCCCCCACGTTCAACCAACTTGTGATACGTGTACTTCTTCAGAGGTGAACTCAATTTATTTTTTTGCATTTTTTTACTCTAAATATTTGAAGGAATATTTGTCGGGCCTCAGGGCCAAGTTATCAAATTGGTTATGTTATAAAATTGTTGTAACTTTACAACTTAAATCCGTTAAACCGCAACCAGTTGGAAAACACGATGTATCATCGGGCGATGGAGCCAAACATGAAATTTTCAACATGACCCAGGAATGGTATATAGAGGCATTTTTCATGATTTAAAACTGATTCACGGTCATTTTTTTATAGGGATATTCAAGAACAATACGTTTAACACAATCCTCAACCAAAAAAGAGGAAAACAGCCTAAACATGGGCTTTTTATATGGATTTATCATGAATGTAACATTTGAACTCACATTTTCACATGGGTAAACCAGACAAAGTAAAAAAATTGAAATCACATACAAATCATAGGGGTGAGATTAATTTGAGTACCAACATGCTCTAAAGAGGGTCATGAAGATATGCAAGAAGACGTGTGGAAATGGCAAGTAAAGGGTTGTGGGGTTTAAGCATGTCTTCCTAGTTATCCCAATGCTCTTCGGCAATGTTTTATTCTTCATTGAGGGAAATTAGTTGGCCAATGAATGTAGGAGGCACATGTGTAGCTATGAAAACTAACTGGTGCAAGCCTTTGTCAATATGAATTTGGTCTCTTTAAATTTTTGGTTTCCTAATAATTGGACCAAGTACTTGGATACGTTGTTGTGGTGGACTTGGACCACTCATGTGGGCACCAAATCTACAGAATTGGGAACAAACAAGAAAGCTAAAGTCCAAAGGGGATAATAATTAAGTTCAGGTAACCTAGGCCTCTAGGGAAATAGAAGTTGTGTTGTTTCCAATCTACATTACTTTAATTCCTACCTTTTAATAAACAAAACAAATAAACTTGAATTAAATAACAGATAGTTGATTTCCTCTTTCAATTAACTATGTTTGATTTATAAATATCTACTCAAAGTAAATAAAAACAAACTAATCAAACTGTTTTTTATATTTTTCAATGAAGCTTTGAAAGAAATAAATAAATGAATCTACTTTAACTTATAATCTATGCTTTTGTTCTTTTCTAGTTATTAGAAATAAAATAAAATAAATCTACAGAAAAAGAAACTAATTAAAATAAAATAACCTACTTCTACACTAAATTAAATCAAATAGGGAATAGCCAGATGTGGCTATTCCTCTATTGCAGGATGTGAAGATAAATCTAATTCAAAGGAAGATTCTTCTTTAATTTGTAATTGTGGAAATATAATTTCTTCTAATAGCTTCACCTCAGAATCACAGGAAGAAAGAAGTTTCTCAGAAGAAATTTCCTTTTTTCTTCTGGGACTTCCCTAGTAAAACAAATTACATATATAATTAATCATTAAGAATTAAAATGACAAGCATAGACATAAAAGCTTCATAAATCTTCTTTCCCTTACATATCCACAAGGATAAGAAGGGAAGAATTTATCAGAGTAGATCCAAGGGGATAATATGGGAAGAAGATATTAACTGAATATTGAATAATGAGAATAAATAAATTTTAAATTCTACCTCTTAAAACAAGTGAAAATTCTATTAACTTTAACCACAATATTCTAGAATGAAAGCTTTAAAAAAATTAGAAGTACACCCCCAACATGGTTATTGTATAATTGTGACAACTTCTAAGTGTGTTGATGATTATTTTGTCTCCTCAGCTTCCTTTCCAAATATGAGATTATAATTTATCTAGGGAACAGTGTAGGCTGGTTATAGAAGAAATCAAGAAACAGCTGGAGTAGACTGGTTGCAGGCAACTGGTCACAAATACAAGTAGGAATCAACAAATCAATGTACTAATTAGTTTTTTTACTTCTTGGTAGTATTTTGGTAGAGTATCAGTGTAATTTAAATCAAAAATATCCAACCCATGATATGGGTAAAAACTTGGTTTTAATAAAAAATGGCAGAGAATAAGTTTAACACATTTAGAAATCAAGAAGTGCCAAATCATCAAAAAGAGAGGTAGTCAACATTATATTAATAGTAAACAGAGAAGAGGAGTTCAATATATATCTAAAAAGACATAAATTAAGATAAATGGTCAAGAAATGGGCAAGAAAGACACTCACAAACTTGAGACATGCGTAGAGAACACATAGTTTAGATTCTTGGATAAATGTGCAAGGAACTGACGATCTGTGCAGACTTGCGGTAACACAACCACCACAACAGTTATGGAGCCACCGCAGTAGTTGCATGACTTAAATTCACAAAAACCATAAAATGAGAAAAAATATGGCTTGGAAAGATAGGAAAATTTTTGACAAGGATAAATAAATTCAAAATAAGCATGCAAAAAGAAAAGGGGAAAGGATCTGTACTTTATCGTTGTTCTAGAAAAGAAAATATCATCATTGGAGACTTTTACTATACCGATGATGTAGCACCTGTGCAATTTTGGGTGTGTATATATTGCCCCCTAAGAGAATTTTTTTATCCATGAATGGGTGTAAAACATGAGTTTCAATTATGGTGCTCATAAATGGGAAAGTTATAAATCATACCTTATTTGTTAGTGTGTTGAAACCCTGTCAATCCAACCTTCCCGCCACCTACAAAATAAACACTGGAATCAAGTGTAAATATAAAACATGATTAGTAAATTAATTTGAAATAAAATGACAAGATTATGTACCATATCTATGGGGATGAGGAATATACATGCTCCAATGCGCTGACCCTGCATACACTCACTCAAAGTGATATTAGAAAAATAAATTTACGTTATATATTACTTTTTACCATTTTTAGAAATCATTTTCACACTCACTCCTAGCTATTTTTGGAGCTCCAGACAACTTGTGACAGTTTTTCTTGAGAATACATCCGAATCAACAAGCATTTAGATACGATGACAGTGTAACCAGTGGAGGTGTGCGAACATGTAAGTTATATGCCTTTGTTTTTTTTACCCTAAAATTATCATCTAGTTGAATATAGTTTTAGGGGGGGTGGTTTTTGATAATTTTGTAGTTAAAATGTTCATAAGGGGGCACCTATTAGCTTATGTAGTTTACTTGAGTCAATATTGGTTATTTTTTTGTATTTTGTAAGTTTTTAGACTTAAGCGTGTGGCCTAAATTTTGTGGACATGACTACCAATGTGGTTACACAACTACCACCATGCACATAGTGGTGGTTACGTAACCACCATGATAGTTGCATAAATGTCGTATTGGTTTTGTAACTGTCGCTATAGAAGAACGGCGATTGCACAACTTCCATGGCGGTTGCACAACTGTCACCCTACTACAAGTGGAGATTTTGTAACTGTCATAGATTTGTGTGTTTTAGGAACTAAGTATGGAATTATTATTTTTTCTTGTATTTATATTGTTTTTATGAGATTTTTGTGCACCTATGATGTTCTAACATGATCTTTTTTCATTTTTTATGGATGCAGGGGAGCTACACCAGATGGAGTAGGGCTTGAGAGTAGGATTGGTTACTTCAGATCCTATAAGAGTTGACTTAGCTATAAAGGGGTTCATTTGAGAGGGATGGTATACTAAGGATTGCACAAACATGTCCAATTTTCCCTGTGAGTCTCCTTCTTTGCGAATTACTCAATTATTGGGATGTGGACTAGAACACTTTATGGTTTCTTGGGGTTAGAGGTGAGTGGACTATCACCTTGGAGGATGTTTACAAGATTCCTGGAGTTCATGTCACTGGCAGGAATTTGGCATTGAAGAGTTCCAGCTTAGCATCTGAGGCCTGCAATTGGGCTACCTATCTAATTTCCAAGTATGGGGTCATATTGGTTTGAGTGGACATCGCTCATATCCCTATTCTATGCAATTCCATCATTGGTATTTTTTCCTCGCGTTTGATTAAGGACAATGGAAATGACAGTTTTTTTATTTTGTTGTGTTCCTATTGTTCAAATCATTAAGTAGCATGTCATGGTTTACACATAAGGGATTGACATACTTGATACCACCTCTCACGATTTATATAGGTTTTTCAGATGTGGGGTTGGATCCTTTAGCCATCTCACTTTATTTATGTCATTGGTATATGAGAATATGATTCCCTACCATAGGGGATTTAGGATAACAAATCCCACGGAGATTAGATTCACGAGGTAGGTCATCATGACTCCACTTAGAGCCCCATCTCCATCAATTTCTACTCTTACTACATCATATATGATAGCCCATCCATATCAAGATATGATGGGCCATTGGGGTGAGGATATGGTTATATTAACTACCTACGCTACTATTGTTCAATTAGTTAATTGCAGCAATGGGGTAGAGACTCACCAAGTGCTTCGGGTACCTCAGCAGTTTGGGTTACCTTATGTAGATGCTCTCCCAACATTGTCTACATTTTATAAGGGGATACGGGAGGTGAGAGATGCTCATAGGGGTGAGTTACAGTGGATATTTACTATTATTAGGGTTCTTATTGGTACACCATAGGCCACACTAGATTCATTTGTTGGGGAAATTGTTATATCGAGGAAGGTTTTATAGATTAGTACAGACCCAAAATATAGTGAGGAGGAGGAGGAGGATGATGAGATGGATTCAGGCTCTGGAGAGGAGACGGACTTAGAGAAGCACGAGACAGGAGAGGCCTTGTTGAATTTTAAGTTACCTTTCCCATTTGCATGACTATTTCTTGCAAAATCCATGTTTCTTAAATTTTTGATGCAAGACCCCCTTTTTTTTAGAATCTTAAAAAATGCCCAAGTTTCTATTTTACATTTTTTAGTACATTTTGGAGTTTGAGTTCCATTTTGTATTTTTAAGTGCATTTCAGAGGTTGAGTTCCATTTTGCACTTTTAGTGCATTTCAGAGGTTAAGTTTCATTTTGCACTTTTAGTGCATTTCAGAAGTTGAGTTCCATTTTGCACTTTTTAGTGTATTTTAGAGGTTGAATCATTCGAAGTAGGTCCTAACTTCTGACAGGGAATTTACTAGCTACAAATCAGGTCCCAACTTTCGACAGGGAAGCTAGCAGTTGTAAAGAAAGTCCCAACTTCCAATAGGGAAGTTAGCAGATACAAAGCATGTCCTAACTTCTGATAAGGAAGTTAGCAACTGCAAAGCATGTCCTTACTTTTGAAAGGGAAGTTAGTAGGTGTAAATCAGGTCCCAACTTCTGACAAGGAAGTTAGTAGCTACAAATCAATTCCCAACTTTTGATATGGAAGTTAGGAGTTGTAAAGCAGGTCCCAACTTCTGACAGGGAAGTTAGCAGCTACAAAGAAAGTCCCAACTTCTAACAGGGAAGTCAACAATTGTATATCAAGTCCCCAACTTTTAATAGGGAAGCCAATAGCTGCAAAGCAATTCCCAACTTTTGACAAGGAAGTCAGTAGTTGTAAAGTAGGTTTGACTGGTCATATTTGCACAACCTTCTGGCTATTTTTAAGGAGGGCTCTTTTATAGATGTAAATGTATCCTATTTTAGAAAGTAATTGGTTAAGAGGAGAGGTTGATATTGCTCAACCTCTTTAGCTATATATACAAGGATGCACGATATGTTCAGGGAATTTTTGGATCTTTGTGTAAGGAGGCTCTACAAGTTTTTGATCTCTCATATGCACGCTTTAGCTTCACTATTGAATACAAAAGAATATTTTTCCTTTATCTATTTGATATGTTGTGTAATTCAATAGTTCATTCGATACTTGTGAATTTGTATGTGATGATATTTCCTAATTTCATATTAATTAATCTTTTTTATGTGAGATTACAGTTTTTGGTTATTAAAGTTTACTTGTTTCAATTATGGAATAATAAAAACCCTTCTATTATTTCTAGGTTTCACAACCGTAAAATTTCTTATTAGAGAAAAGAATAGGAATTTGTGCATGTGATATATTTTTTTGTAAAATTATTATGTGCTTGATAATTTGATCTATTTTTCCCTTCAACTATTGGGGTATCACCTCATTTTTGTGTATTTTCAATTATCCTTCTATCCATTTTCCTGAAATAATTATTTAGCATAGTTTATTTTAAGTAATGTAGCTCTGCATCTTGATCTTCAATCAAATACACATAGTTTAAAAGGAAGTCATCCTTATCCAGAGGTTCATCTCAAGGATATAAGGTCCCACACCTTGGGGATGTTACCATGTTGTATTGGATCATCTAATGATTTTTCGGGTGTGCGATCCACGTGACAAAATGCCTCAGCAGATTCCAAAGTCGAGGCGGAGGTAGAGGAGGAGTCAATGCACCCACAGAAGAGTATATAAACACACTTATCCTATATTTAATTTATACATTAGATGTTATTAGGGTCTTTTTTTTCATTTTATCATGATTTCTAACTCATCATTGTTTTTTTTCTCTTTGCAGCCACAACTAATGAATGGTGATACCTTATTTGATGCAGGAACCTAGAAATGTTCATGATCCCTTCTGGGAAGACCCAAGAGGTGTTGGTCACGTATTCTAGATAACTGACACTATTTGGTCATCATACTGACATGTTTCTACTAGCTTGGTATGTCACAGAAGAGTTAACTCAACTAAGGACCGAGATCACCATGTACAATGACCGAGAGAGATAAAGTGGAAACTCGCATAGTGGAGCCACTACCACTAGTCACTCACCTGGACAATCCCATTGATCTACGCATGGAGGCTCTTATGTTATACCGATTCAATCTCATCGTAGGAGCTACAGTAGGATCCCTCACCCTGCCCCTTCACGAGGATCCAAGAGAGATGGATAGGCCTAGGGACTATTTTACTTTGAGACATTTTTTAGATGTATATCAATTCTTTTATGTTATACCCCATTAAGTATATCAAGGAATATTGGATACTCTGTCTACATGCAAGTGAAATTATTTTGAGTATCATGTTTATCTTGATTAAAGTATATTATAAATAGTTGTTTTTATTATTTAATCATGTTGATTTCATTATCTATAAGGTTTATAATGATGGCTTGATTTTTTAGTAAGATTTCTTCATTGATCAATCTTATACTTGTGTACTTATTTTCACTTCTACAACTATGTGCAGTCATTTGATTTTATGATCCTAGTAATTTTGACTAATTGTGAAGACCCTTGTTGGAAAATAAAGGTATATTTGATAATCAGGTCATAGACCCATGTTCTTATTTTAGTATTGTTTTAAAATTCATTATATGGCCATTCAAACCAATGTTGACTAGTTTGGAAAATGATTGAAAATCATGTACTATAAAACGAGAAATACACACACACACACACACACACACACACACAGATATATATATATATATATATATATATATATATAGTTATATAAATACTATTGCATATGATTTTAATATAGCGTAGACCTTATTAATGTCGATTTATTTTTAAATGTGGAAATGTAATGTTAGGGTGGGTCAGCAGCCCGGTCGACCCCAACCCGATCTCATATCCAGTTGATCACTCACTCACCACTCAAGCCAACTTAAAATTTGGTAATGGCCATATCATCCAATGTGTTGTTGGTGCAAGTTTTTTTTTTTTTTATGAATTGGTCTTCGACTATTGGATGATAGATAACCATCCAAATGGATGGTAGAGATTTGGTGTCAGTAGGTAGTAGTGCCAAAGTTAGTAGTTGGTGGAATAGTAGAGAAATAGAGAGGATTTTGGGGAGAAGATGGTAAAGTTTCATTTAAGGAATTAAATTCAACTCCGTAACCCTTAGGAGAAGTGAGAAGCTTCTCAAGGAAGCTACCGCTAAGCTAAGTGGTTATTTTTTGGTCTTATTGTTTCAGTTAAGTTAGTTTCTCGCCCTTGCAAGATCTACATGCAATTCGGTCATGGATATTTTTTTCTAATCTATTTGAGACTTTACATGTATTTTTATCAATCTATGAGTTGTCGTAAAAATTTATAAGGATGATCTATGGATTTATTGGCACGCATGTGTCAATTGGAAGATATTATTCTATCTATATATCTTATGAGTTTTTGTAAGAATTTTTGGAAGAAGAAGAAGTAGGAATGGTCGACTATGAAAGGGTTGATAAGGAAGACTTCTACAAACATCTACAGGCATGAGATTGTCTTCCTCTCATCTTTATCATTTACAACATTTAGATATTTTAATGATTGAATGGAGAAAATCAGTTTTTATATGCTATTATTTTCTTCAATGGTGACTTGGTAATGGGTATGGCTTAAATCTAAATTTAAACACCTTTTTTGAATGCTTACCCAGTTGTGAAGGCTTTGTCTATATATATATATATATATATATACTTGTATGTGATTATTTATTTTATCTATGTGTGGTTGAAATTATTCAGGTTGTTTGATAATATGGCCATGATTCCAGTCACTGTGATTAACTAGAGGTGTATACCTATCTTATTTATATCATGCATGTGTGTTATTGTAGACTATGTATGTGGTGGGGTTATTGTTAGGCCATATGATGGCTTGACCAAGGATTTTTGGTAAACTATTTTTATACTGTGGTACTCGACTCACTCTCTTGGACTGTTTTTGGTTTTAATGAGTTTGGGTGTTTTAATGTCAATGATATCAAGTTATTCAAACACCCAATTTTTTGTTTCAGTTGTTAAAGGTTTTTATTAATGGAGTTTCTTTATCTTTCTTCTCAAAGAGTTATTTTGAGAATAGTAACGAGTTAGGAATTGTTTGATTCTATCTTATCTGTAGCTGATTCATATTTCTGGGTTTGGTTTTCTAGTGTTTATTCCTTTTAGGATAATCATTGTGTTTATATATTTGGGAATCATTTAATAAAAAACTAAACCCATAAAATTGTTTTGGCTTGTGCATATTGTGATGGCTTCTAGCGGTGCTAGGTTGGAGTCACTCGAGTTGTTTTGTTTATGTTATTTTATTTGATGGTTGCCAAACGGCTCACCCAAGTCAAAGGAAGTTGTTTTCTCTTAGACCCTTTTCATTAATGGCTTACCTTTCCTTGAAATGACCACTCAGAGGTCAATATATCGTAGGACTTCTTAATTCCTACTAAGTATGATCCTTAGGATTTTGTAATATTTTTTTATAAAAATTATGTTATGATCCTTAGTATTTTGTAATCATTGTTGATAACAATTATGTTCTAGTTCAGTCGAACCAAAAGAGTGTGGAAGCATTCGGGCTTGAGGGAATATTTGGGTAATGAAAGATAAACTACTGTGAATACTTAAGGATTTTTTGGAACGTTTCAACGAGTTTTGGATTAGTTAAGGTAGTTTTGATGATATTAAGTATTTGGTTTGTATACATTAATGTCACGAAAATACTGCTTATACATTGTACATTAGTGAAAAAGGATTAATGTGTTTCGTATAAGTTAAAGGTTTTTCAAAAGGTTTAAGTTATTAACTATCTAATAAATAATTATTATCAAATCAAGGAGTTGTCTCCTATTATAATTATTATTATAATAATAATTGATTGGTTTTATACTCTTCTTCTAGATCCAGTGTTTGAACCTTGAATGAAGGTTATTTAGATTAAATGATTGACTCTTGACTTATAATAGTGATATATGATATTGGTAAAAACATGATTGAATGTTTGGTTATAAGTTTTATTATTTTCTTAATAATAATCAATAACCCTACTTGGGTATAAATGGCATAGTGGATATGTTTTGAATTTGATATCCATACTTGTGATCTGATAGTAATCTGAATTATTATTTTTCTTATTTTGAGTTTAATAAATCATATGTTCCTTTTAATGGATTATAAAGAAAGGAAAAAGGAATAAAAAGGGAAAAATATAATTTTTATCTTTAATGAATTTCAGATTATGTTGATTAGCTGAATTATGATCATTGAAATATTTCAGTGCTATAAATCGTAAAGATAAGATGGTTGACTTTTTCATGTCAGTGCTTTTGAACTGATGGTTGCCTAAAAATTTTATAGATTACATAATTTAATTCTTATCTAGCGAATGATTTGTAAATGGCTATGTCGATTTCTTGTTGTTTATGATTGAAAGATGTATTCATTACTTAACTGTTGTAAAAGTGAGTTTGTGTTTTGCTAAATAATTTATTGAAGGCATTATGGCCTTTGAGCTTTTAATAAATATAATGGTTGCTCATATAAATTAGTCAGTTCCTTGTTTCTATTATGACATTAATTTTAATTGACTTAATCAATTTGATATCATAAGATATATATTATCATAAGGTTGATTAATGAAAAAAGTTTCAATAAAACCCTTACGTTTAATAGCTTTAAATGTATTAAATGAACTAAAGCTATGTGAAGGGTATGAGATATAATTTATTGAAACAAATGAATGTGGTTTATTATTTTATAGTTGTATGATTAAACTCTTGTATTATGATAAATAAGTAATGACCATTTCTTATATATTCATAAGTATGTAAACATTATGATTATGAATGATTCTATTACATCCAGTTGTTGAGTTCAATTATTTAGTGTTTAAGAAATTAAAATGACAATGTCAAAATTTAAATAAATTAGGGACTGCATTAATAATGTAGTCTGTATGTAATGAAAAACTATAGAGTAATGAAAGACAAACAAATTAAAAATGCAAACCTTCCATGTACTTTCTCCAATGCAAACCTCAATAAGGGTTGTGAAGACCTTGTCTGTGAAACCTTGCAAGTGAATTTCAGAGATGATATGTGGGTGCTCTGGAGTACTCTCCAAGATTTGAATGCAAATGCTACAGACACAGTTCAACATAGTTTTGTATGTTATATTCAATAGGATTTGAAAAGAAGGTAATCATGTAATTTATAGAAGCAGAAGGTAGTTGGAATTGGTTACACACAGATAAATGAGTATGTTAAAAATAGCATTGTGGGCAGTTACAAAAGTGTCGGGGGCAGTAAATGAATTAATTGCAAAAAAAATCATCTAGAAAGGTGGTTGTATGTGTAATTTAATTTCCCCCACCTTTCTAGGATTCTAGAAGTGTAGTTAAATAGGGTAAGGATAAGGAGTCCAAGTGGAGTCTAAGTGGATTTTGAACAAGTGGAAAATGACTAGGATGTGCACACACTTAATTAATTAATTATTTAATTAATAAATAACAATCAATTTAGCCGAAGGGGTATAAAGTGTACATGGGATTAATTTAATTAATCCAAAGGGGTACAATATTTATTAATTAATCAATTAATTATAAATGGGTGAATAACAAGGTGTACTAGAATAATACTGGGAACAAGTGGAAACAAAAGTGTGATTTTGGGGTGTCTACATGTTGTCCCTCTTTAAAGTGTTATTACAGATTAATAGTGCTTTAAAGATAGTAGACGCATGTGGATTAGCGAGTGGAAAATTTTGAAGCATTAGGATGCCCCAACAAACAAAACAATAGAGGAATGCCCCCTCAAGGGGATGGATGACATAGCAAAGCGGTGAACAACCGCCTGATAGGAAGAAAGCAAGGGATTAAAACAATGATGGGAAAGAACTGTGTTCGTAGCATGAGCGTTATTTAGAGAGTAAGTTTTTATAGCAACCTTATTTTTACTATTGCACAATAGAGTTGTCACCATGATTATGAAATAATCAATATGGTTAACCCAGATGCACGTAAACAAACATACACATAAAAGAAAAGATCAAAAAGAAAACAAACCAAATATACAAATTAGGTGTCGGCATCAAGGTTATAAAGGAACCAAGATGTAATCACATTACTAATAAGTGGTCTAAAAAGAGTAAACATCAACAATGCAACACAAAGTTGAAAAAGAAGACAATCAACTATGTCTCTAATGCGTGCCACAGTATGTGTAATTAGATGCAAATGCTCCCAAAGAGAGATTAAGATGAGATTGGAAGAACGAAGAAAACCGTCTGCTTCTGACACTCTTATCGTATCCGTTGTGCAAATAATCAGCGTTGAAATTGCCCTATGAGAAGTTATATCATGAAGGAAAAACAATTTCGTGACTTGCGCCAAGTAGATTTAGCATATCATGCAAAGAGAAGAAAGTGATAGTTGTAAGATTAACACGATTACTAGGGTAATAGATAAAGGTATGACAATTACCAAAATGGTGTTGAGATGTTGAAATATTCACTTCAAGGGTTTTTCAATTGTAATATTTCTATGATAAGTGAATGATTGTTCAAAAATTTTGAAATTGATTTTTTTTGTTGTTCTTGGATTTTGAAATATTTGATCTTTTTTTTTGGATTTTTGCGAGTTTTGGCAAGATTTGAAAAACAAATGCAAACAAACAAACAAAAAAAAGGAAAACATTCCATGGCTTAAATAAACCACGAGGAAAACACAACACGTGCAAGAAACAAGAAACGAAAATGAACCCAATTTGAACATGAAGGAACCACACCAAAGTTATATGTGAACTAAGATGTGAGTAAATTTCCTACAACTGGTCTACAACAAAGGTAAACAAAGTACACCAAAAATAACAAACTAAAAGAAGAAAAAACATTGTCACAATGTTGACAAGTTGCAACAGTACAACACAACATCCAAAAATGATGTCTAATGATACTCTGAATGTGTTCCACATTAAAGAACTAGACAAATTTGAATGCTCCTAAGCGATAGCTTACAACGAGAGAGGATTAGATCGGTTTGAAGAGCGGGGTGATACTTATATACTGCAAATGATACTCTCGTAGGACCCTATTGAAGGGTGATTTGTATTGGATTAAAATGTAAAATTCAAATGTGCCCCAAGCAAATTTATATTGCGAAAGGGAAATGATTGCCTCGAGCATAGATATACACCATGGGCAATAAAAATGATCTAGAATGATCATGAGGAGCGTTGTCAAAAGGCAAAATTATTGAATTGTGTTATGCAGTTGTTGAAAGTTGGTCAAACATTATTTGAAACAAGGCTCACAAGATAAGCGGGAAAGAAATTCAAAGCATCATGGGGCAATCTTGAAATTGTTTTTTGTGTTTTTTGGGATTTTGAACAGCGGAATATAGTTTTTGTAGGTTTGAAAGTCACCGAGGCATAAGTCACAATAACTTTTCTATGCAATTGTACTGAACTCTTTTACTTAAAGGTACACTGCTTGTAAGCAAGTGCACCATGTTTCACAAGCATTTTGGTGTTCATTGGCACAACATGTAGATATGTAAAATGATGGACTTCTTTCAATGCGCTTATTTAGATAGCTCCATTGCTATTTTTAGGAACCTATGCAGAGGAGCTCATCAACCCTCGATTCATAAAGGACGTGAACATGAGTGTTCATTTTGCATATGAAAGAAATGATAATTAATGCAAAGACACAAGGTGTAATACTGTTACCTGTAACAGAACAATCTAACTGATCTCAAGCTAATATGTATACCCACACCAGTGTTAAGTCACGTAGGAGTTCAATCCTACAACTATGAAGAACTTTTAACATTCACTTAGGTCCAGTTGCATATCCATACTGAATGGAACCATGTTATGCTATGTGCTTAAACAACTGCCAATTCCTATTGCCTGCTAATTCCATACATGAGATTCATCCATTACCTCTTATGGATGTTAATTGCCTAAGAAGTTTCCATCATACCGCCCAATCCATTAAGGATAACATTTGAACAAATGTTGTAAAGCTCATTTTCAAGGGCACCCTAACATGTTACCCCATTCCAGTTGGTAGCAGACAATTCCTTAAAGATCCCTATGACAAAATGGGCACGTCGAACAAATAACTACTGGTTTCATGATAGTTTGCATTCCGTCAGTAACAAGTATGAGCAACACCTATGTCTGAACGATCATTGTCCAATCCAACTATCAAAGGTATCTTAAGGTTATAAAGCTTTATTCTCTATTGAACTAAACATATATTCCCATCTACATAGCTAATCATGTGCTAAATTGGGACACGTACATATTTACAAACCATAAGAATCAGAATTTTATAAAACTAGGAGAAGCCATATATGTCTATTGAATATCGATAGAATTCTATAGATTGAGAGTGATATCATCCGAAATTTCAAGGCCCGAAATCTATATTAGTGTTAGTGTTTGCTACATACATTCTCAAAGAGCTATTATGTAAAAGGATAATATTAGTAACTTAGAATAAAATGGAAGAAAGAAATGCGTCCACTGAATCTCATAAAAGGCTACAAAATTTATGTTTTAAAAGATTGACTGATAACTTCAAGACGAGACACACAATGCTATAAAAAGAATTATTGTGCTGCATACATGTCTCAGAATAGATGAAGAATTTTATTCTACTGCATAATATGTCTCATTAAGGTATATGTCAATAGATGCCAAGTCCTAACATTATGTGTACAGCATTTTTTATATGTTGCATATTATCATGAACACATATTGACATGCAAACATACAGTTTTATTCTCTTTTTGAAAACAAGTTCAAATTCCTAAGCCCCCATTAATTAGAGAGATGAAGGTTTGGCATACTTATAGTTGAAAGTTTTCTCCAAGCAAAAGGGAAATACCATGTTTCTTGAAACTATGTACAGTCCTTCACAAACAATTCCTTCTGTAGCATCATCAATTTCATTTTCAAGTAGGGAGTATTTAATCGAGCTGGGTAAGAGAATTACCCTAGCTACGAGACTAAGAAGTGTTGACTAGGACTGCTTCAACATTTTACAAGGTCTTCAGACCATGGTGTTCTGATAAGGCTTGAGCATAAGAAAAGGAGACATGCCATGGGTTTGGAGTCTAGTTCATTGCCAAGTCAAATTCATGGTTGCCTCTACCTAATTTGATGGGTCCTCTTGACAAGAACTGTGTCCTATGCAAACATATGAAACTAAGTTGCAAACACAATTAAATCAAATGATTCGATGATATCCTAGAAGGTATTAAAGTTGGGCGGAGACGGCATTAAAATGAAAGGACACTGTAAATTAGATCAGTATTATTCTGAGGAACGAACTGATGGCACTCTGTGATGTTAGAACGTCTTAAGAGTGTACTCTACAACCTTATGCGGGAAGTTGCTTGAGATCCTTATATTCAGCACCGAGAGTTACCATACCATGAGGCTTTAACAATAAAATACCCTCAAATGTAGACACATTGTTCCTGAGCAATCCGTAGAGAGAAAACCTCTGCCCATACTTTCTCCTACTAGATTGTGAAGTGTCCAGTTGAATGGAGTGATCACCATTCGCAGATTAGAATCTCTGGCTCAACAATGGTTGCACGAGGCCATATGTCTTAGGTATACAAAAACCTCAATTTAGAAAATGTAAAACCATGATACAAATTATCTAGACAATATAGGAATCATCATTGAAAATATTCCTACACAATGGATCATTTGACGTCCTCAATGGACATACACATTGTTGCATGAGCCACAACTGTCCAAGAAAACCTCTACCCATACTTTCGAAAAAAATGCTAGTTATGTTCAAGTGCTCTGTCAATGGAGCTGATAATGGATCCAGAATAGAATTTCTGGCTCAACAATGGGGTTTGAGGGCATTGGACCCTATTACAAAAACCTCAAGGGTTAGAAAATAAAGACCATGAAGATAAATTTAAGTTCTAGTTAGGTATTAGAATATTGTCAAAAACATGTTAACAATGTATGTTTGGACTACTCGGAACAACACACTGTTCTACAAAGCCTATCACAATATCATCTATTATTGGGGCAAAAGATACTTAACCTTTGTAAATCTTATCGTTCACAACTCTACAGTATGAATAGAAGTGGAAAAAAGAATCGACTCTTCAATGTAATGAAGGTGCTGAAACATTTGACAAACTGATCAATGGGCACGAGCTTCATTGTCCTGATCTACAAAAGATCTCTCAATTTAGAAAATAAAGACCATGATATAAATTATTCTAGAATATAAAATGCAAAAAACATATTAAGTGTCAATCAATACACTTGAACAATCACACTGTTCTACAAAGCCTATCACAAGTATCAATCTAGGTTATCCTGGGATCAAAAGAATTGTAATTTGTAAATCTTATCGTTCACAAGCTCTACAAAGAAACAAGTGGAAAGACATTAGAGATCCTTTCACAATGTAATAATGCGTGAAACATTATGACAAACTTTGCAATGTGGCATAGTTCCTCTGACAAATTTGTATAAATTGGATCTTTAACCTTCTCACAAGAGCATATGAAGAGGTCTCATAAAACGATTGTTCGTGACATCCTTGAAATAATGATAATTGTAATTGTAGTTAATGTCTATCAATGAGATCAGGTGTAAGAAGCTATCAGTAACAAAAACAGATTGGGAGACCCAGGTTGAAATGAACAATGCTTTGAGATTGAAAAACTCTAATGAGGTAACTGTGAAGGTGGTGATAGTTCACCTAAATTGGATACACTGAAAAAACCAATTCAAATAAATTTCTCCTAGACTTATGTGGAAAAAGGGCAGTAATAGAAAGCTATTGTTATACACACACAATCGTGAGCAGTGCTACGAGCAATATTTGAGTATATGGGTCGTGGATCAGTGTATGCCTTGTATTTGCCTCTTAATTTTGATCTTTCTAAAGACTTTTTGATAATTTCTTGAGTTGAATGTTGTAACTCATATTGACAATTTTATAGTGATGCAATGTCATCAAAATTGAATTGTTTTACTATCTCTTGGGTTTGTATGTTTACAACTGGTGTCTTATCATCTCTTGATTCCATTCTTGTTTGTAAAGGATCCATTGTACAAATCCACTCATCTGCAATGAAAAATTAGAGAGTTGTTTTTTTTCTTCAGTGAATAATGCGACATTTAGAAAAGTCATTCTCCAAGATCTATAGTTTTCAAAATTTTTGACAAACAATTGACTTCTAGTAAAAGGGAATGCTAAGTTCAAATAGGGAAGATTTTTTATATTGATTTTTTTTACCTTTGTAGATACTTGTGTGCTAAGAGGGAAGAAGCTAAATTTGTTGTATAATTGATTGCCCGTCTCTATAACTCATATGATAGTAAAGAGAAAATGTGATTTGAAGAAGTTAGATATGCTCTATTCAGTAACAAAAATGAGTGTTAAAGGAATAGAGACTTAACATTTTTTTGAGAATGTTGCAAGACTTTTGATAATCAAAATGATTTATCGGGGGGTTCCAGACTTGTCCACATGGTTAACTTTTGCCAAGCCAACTGTTAAGAGAAATGACCATCTTGTTTTCTCTTAAATCACCCTGTTTCACACGTAACTAGCTGTTTTCTTTCTCTTTTGAGAATCGTTGACTTAACAAGATGAAGGTGCTAAAATCTTTAGTCGTATTTTTTTATCAGACCAGTGTAGATTTTAGGCGACTTCGCATACACCTAATATAGTGAATGATCGTTAAGATGGAAGATCGGGTTGAAATGTTTCGTTTAGAAGACTTTTAACAAAATGAAGTGTTAAGAAATATGTTGTAGATGTTTCATCAAATCTAACGGTCCAAACCCTTCTGATGAAATATTGAACTTTAAAAGGGGAGAGATCCTATAATCTTAGTGTGCCCAAAATTGTGACTAATTATGACTGAGACAATAGAAGATTAAAGAAAAACAATGCAAAATGTTTAATTCATTACACTGAAAATGTAGAAAAGAAAGTAGACTTAGTGATGAATGAAAAATGGTGAAAAGACTTTTAACAAAATGGATGTAATTCTAGGGAGCGACAAAGAGAAATGGTGATAAATTATGTCAATCCCCCTATTAATAATGTGTGTTATCAGATAAGACTTGATAAGCAAGTGAAAGAACTCAAAAAAATGAAAAAAGTCTTTTTTAGACATTTTAATTTTTTAAATGATGATAAAAAGGTCTGACATCTCACAAAAATAGAGATAAAAGTTATAAAAAGGGAATTAATGATTATAGTGAACTCAAATGTAAAGCTAAGTCAATCACGAGTATCAATAAGAGAAGTAAATAAATAATGAGGATGTCAATAATGCAACAAAATGATTACAAAGTACGTCAATGTAAGATGATAGGAGAAGAGTATAGAAGACGTCACAACGCAAAAAAGTGGATGTGAAAATGCGAAAAATGTAAGTGTGAGTAGAGAATTATAGTGAAGAATGCCAATAAGTGGAGAAATTAAATGTGAAATGCGATGATGTAATAATGGGGAATGCTTAAAGTTTAATAAAATAACATCAAACTTAATACTTACGATAATGAAATATCAAAGTGATCAAGAGATTGCTTGACTGTGATAAAGTGAGTATCACAAAGTTAAGACTTAAATGAAATTTCTTAAGTTTGAATATGGATGTCCATAAACCAATACTTAGACACATGTACAAAGTGACAAGATGGATGAGTGAGAAAACATTCTCATGAATGACGAAAGTGAAACACACGTGTGTAACATGAAAGAAAAATGAAAAATGGTGAAATGAAAGTTGTGGCCTCTACCTTAGATTGGCTTGGACAAGGTGTGGCTTCCTAGGTGGATCTCTCAACTAGATGCCAGTAGTATATATGAGCAAATGTGTCATTATTGCTAGCTGACGGATTTACTGAAACCCTGAGCAATGACCTTGCTCAGAATGAATTACACTGGGGTCACCACTAAGGATATCTATTACTCTAACTCACAAAGGATTTACGAATCAGGTAGGATAAAAAGGTTCTCGTTTCTTCCACCAGTTCCCTCAAGGTCTGGACTACTTTAGGGTTCCTAGAGGAATTCTCTTTTTTGTAGCTTAAGGCCTATGCAAGGGGATTATGTTCTAATTAAGTGTTCAACTTGTATCTCTTAACCAAACCTACAAATCAAGTGTTTTGAATGTGGTATTTTTTTAATCTTTTGATTTAGGTGTGGTTTGGTTGAACTCCTTTGGCAACCTGAAGTTAGTAGTTTTCAATGTTTTATCCACCTTGTGTGAGAACAGGTCCTGCAAATAATGATTAGAAAGTTTTCTAGGATGAGGTAAAAATAACAAAACAAATGAACAAGATGGAAGAAGTGAACCCATGTTTCTAATTCACAAGATCACTTAAAGGTGGAAGGAAAGAGAATATGTGTGGGTTGGTTTTGGTTAAGTGAAACATTAATTCCCCAAAAATAAAAACAAGAAAAAATCACATTTTTGATTCCCAAGATCACTTGAAAAAGTGCGAGGGAAGAGAATACGCGTGATTAGTTCATGTTAGTGGTAGAAAAACAACAGAAAATGAAAAGTGAGAAGAACACAAAACACGTTAGAATGGGTGAGTCGATAAACAAAAACAATGAAACGTGGGCACAAGTGATTAAAATGTGACAAAAAATTGAACTGAAAATTCCAATAACACTAAATTGTCAACCTACACAATTAGTCTAATAGACATAGAGAAAGGAACTAAGAAAAGTGTAACCAAAATGAAAAATAATAAATTATTACATGCCTGAAATAATAATAACACTAAGTTGCTAACCTATGTGCCAAATAAGAAATTATAAATAAAATTTAATAAATTAAAGAAATGAAATAAAAATAAACCCTAAAAGGAAAACTATAAGTATATAAAATAAAAGAAAAAAACCTAACTAATTAGATGTGTGTGTGTGTGTGTGTGTGTGTGTGCGCGCGCGCGCATGTGAAAATGGGGTGGCTTAGCTGTGGAGGGTGAGCTTTTGGCGATCTCAAGCAGGGGGGATGGGGGTCGTGTTGGCCGAGGCATAGGTAGGGAGATTGGGGTCAGGGTCGGCAGGCGAGGGAGGGATCTGCATATGGGAAATGGGGATGGAAGCTCAGTTGGGATGGATAGGGGGTTGATGTTGTGAGGTGGGAAACGGGGTCAGTGTGGCTCATTCAGGATGGGTAGGGGGGAGTAGGAAACAATGATGGGGTTAGGGTTATAGGAAACGGGGTCTGTGGGATCTACGTAGGAAGGGTTATGTGGGCGGTGAGGTGGGTTGAGTGAACGGGGTGAGCTGTGATAGGTTGGGATGGGGGAGTGGGGAATGGTCTGTGAGGTGGGAAATGCGGTCATTGTGGCTTGGCCGATCTGGCCAGGTTGGGTAGGGAGGGGGAGAGGGGGTAGATCTAGGGTGTTTTTTTTGTTTTTTTGTTTTCAATTTCTTTTTAAAAAAATTAAAACGTTTTATATAAAAAATAAACAGACTTGTATAGCAATAAATATATATATATATATATATATATATATATATATTCATTTTTTTAACAAAAATCTAATCTAAGCTCTTTTTTGTTGTGTGCATGTGTATTACAACAGTAAATAATCAACCCAAATTTTTTGTTGTGCACTCAGACAAATGGCTACATGCCAAATAGAATTTTGCACTCACAATAAATCAATAGAAACTGAGAAATACACCAAACTATGTTATTGTTTTTTATTTTTGTTTTTTTATTTGTGTGATCTGGGAAACATGTTGCTTTCTTCCAAACCTGCACAATAATAGAAGCACTCCAAAACAAAGTTTGACAAACAAAATGAAACAAAAAATGAAAGAGGAGGGATGTGAATCCCACCAGGCGTGCCAAAATGTATGCAATGAAAAACTACAGAGTAATGAAAGATGAACAAATTAAAAATGCAAACCTTCCATGTACTTTCTCGAATGAAAACCTCAATAAGGGTTGTGAATACCTTGTCTATGAAACCTTGCAAGTGAATGTCAAAGATGATTTATGGGTGCTCTTGAGTACTCTCTAAGATTTGAATGCAAATGCTAAGGACACAATTCAACAAATTTTTTGTATGTTAGATTCAAGAGGATTTGAAAAGAAGGTAAGCATGTAATTTATAGAAGCAGAAGGTAGTTGGAATTAGTTACACATGGATAAATGAGTATGCTAAAAATAGCATTGTGGGTAGTTGCAAAAGTGTCGAGGGCAGTAAATGAATTAATTGCAAAAATTTGCATCCAGAAAGGTGGTTGTACGTGTAATTTAATTACCACCACCTTTATAGGATTCTAGAAATGCAGTTAACTAGGGAAAGGATAAGGAGTCCAAGTGGAGTCTAAGTGGAGTTTAAACAAGTGGAAAATGACTAGGATGTGCACACAATTAATTAATTATTTAATTAATAAATAACAATAAATTTAGCCAAAGGGGTACAAAGGGTACATGGGATTAATTTAATTAATCCTATCGGGTGCAATGTGTATGAATTAATTAATTTAATCAATTAACTGACAAATGGGTGAATAACAAGGTGTATTAGGATATCACTGGGAAAAGGTGAGTAATTTTGGGGTGTCTACAATGTTGAGATCTTCCTGTGCACTCCTTTAAACTCTTCCCATGATTTCCACCTTAGTTTATGTTGAGCGTGAATTGAGCTTGCCTTCGAGCTTGATTCAATCTTACCTCTAATATGGATTCAAGATTGCCTTTGAGGTCATGTCATGCTCACCTTTAAGCTCATGTTGAGATTACCTCTAAGATAACTCTATGCTCACCTACGAGATTGCGTGGAGAACTTTCCACACTCACCTCTAATATTTTCCCATGTTTTCCTCATTAATTTGTGTCAAGCTCACACCGAGATCACATTGCAAATCAAGTTGAGCTCACCTCCAAGCTTAAGTCAAGCTCACCTCTAAGCTCAACTATAGCTCCCCTCCCAACACACGATGTGTTCACACAAAGCTTACCTCTTAGATCTCGTAGCCTAGCTCACCTTTGAGCTCACATAGAGCTCACCTTTGAGCTCACATACGAGCTTTCTCTGAGCTCACCCTCACGGTCTTGGCTTTCTCACCTCTAAGCTCAAGTTTAACTCACTCCATGATTACATCTGAGCTCTTTTTGCACTCAACTAAGATCTTGTGTTGAGTTATTCCCATGCTTTCCTATGATCTCTTCCCATGCTTACCTCGTTAGTTTGTGTTGAGCTTGCACTGAGATCATGCATGTGAGAGGTGCATGGGAGTCAATATTTTCTTAGAGCTCGCATTTGTGATCACCTCCTAGCTCTAGATCATGCTCACCTTCAATATCATTCCAAGCTCACCTCTGAGATCATGTCAAGACGGAGCAATATCGTCAAAATCCTCTAATAGGTGTGCCTCTAACCTCATGGATCAAGCTTTCCTTCCTGGAGCATCATGAGGTCAAGAAAATAATATTCCATTTAGAGATCATTATAGTTAATGGAGGCCTTTGTAAGATAACAAAAACACTCGAATATGAAGGACCACACTTCCACTTGGCATGTGATCTAATCACGAGAGAAGACCATAGTAGTGTATCCAAATTCTATAAAAATAAGTGCTTGTGTCCAAGAAAAAAATGGAAAAGAGGAAACAAAGTGTTATATGAATGCTTGGTGATGCTAGTGTTTGTAGTTAACAAAGTTAGTGCTAGGAAATATGGGAAATAATGTTAGGCATATATGTATGTTCTTGGGCATCTAACAAGGGTTGGAATGGGAAAATCATAGCTAGGATATGTATTCAAGGTAGGTTTGTATAGCTAGATCTATTTTCCTTGATATATATGGTATGATATGAACCCTTTTTTGATTTAAGGTGACAGTTACTGTGGACGTTTATAAATTGATATTTGAAGCTATGTTATGGATATATTTTTTTATGGGTATAACCCTTATGTTATTCATGTTATTATGGATCTAATATAGTTTCTTTGTGCTATTTGCAATGTTTATTTCCATTTATGATGTACATGTGCTATGGATATGGTGTCTACACTTTATGTTTCTGATTAAATGAATTCATTTATGAATTTGTAACCCATCCTCCACTTAATGATTGATCATTCTCACAAAGATCACATATAGGAGGGGCTCAGTACCCGTGTGTGCCTCGGGTGAGTACCCATCGCACATTGGGTGATAGGTTGAACATGCTTGGGGAAAAAAGAAGGCATATAAAGAATGACTACATTTTTTTTATGTTCTTGGGACCTATTTGAAAGATGTTATTGGGAATGATGTGTGATAACAAAGGGTCTAACCTTGGATAGTGTCGAAGTGTGGATTAAAATCATAGAGGATGATTTTTCTCAGAGATTTAACAATGGACCTGAGTTTGATGTATGTAAATGGGTATAAGAACACCTGTATGAAACATTTGTTTGTTGTTTCCATATAGATTTTAATGGATGTCTATCAGCATTATGATATGCATCTAGGTCAAGTTGGTACTATAGACCTCGTGTATGGACCACCTTCAAGATGAGTATCAAAGGTTGCATGATGCCGATCTAACCTAGGACCCGTGTTGTTGATCACTGGTGGAGTGGACTATTGACTAGTTATACCTTGGAATACATTATTTCTACGTAATCTTTCTAGGATATTTCTGACTTTTAAGTTCTCGAGGGAGCCTAGATGATTGTTCTTGTGGGATATTCCATTAGTTATCAAGATCCTAGTTATTACCCTAAGTTTAGAAGCCTTATCTATGGATTGATAAACTCCGGCTAGGTGTTAGGTGTGGAAGCTAGCATGGAGAAAGTTGGCAGACCTTGTAGCAAAAATGGAGAGAGATGAGAGGCAGCTCAAGCATAATGAATCTTAGGATAGGGAGTTTGTGAGACAGTGTGAAGCTATAGGAGTGATGGATTTATGGAGGTAGACATTGCAATAAGGATTTGAGGTTCGCATGGAGGAAATGGAACCTGAGAAGTCTAAGCTACCCCATCTTGGAAAGCTTGTAGAAGAGAAACCCCCTTAGCTTCTAGAGAGAGCTGATCATATGAAGAAAGAAGGAGATCCATAGGTGTGCTTCTTAACCCACATCGTAACCAAACCCTTGTACTTAGTTTTATAATTCTTGAGATAAGTTTTGATAATCCATTTGGTATTGGTATTAGTAGTCAAGTGACACCTAGTAGATATAATTTTTCATTCAATAAATCTATGGTCGCATACACATTTCCAATGTTTAGAAGTATTTTTTCTATCACAGCGTTTGGACAAGTTGTGGGTATGAGTTTGAGTGCCACATTTGGGAGTGGTTTGGTATCACATATTGTCAGCATGTAGTTTAGCACAACACTCGGTTCATAGGGCGTAACTACATCAGACCCCTTACCTACTACAAGAAGATGATCAAGTGGATATGGAGGAATAGGAGCTAGTGGATCTAGTGGATCCGGTGGTGGAGGTAACACTGGAGAGGGAATCAAGGTTCTGGATCTGGTTCAGACAAGATCCACAACACCATCAGCTAGGTGTTTTATGAGATCTCACTTCACTTACCTGATAACAAGGGCATTGAGGATGTTGTGAAATATGTACACAAGTGTAAGTTGTTATAAGGCACGAAGGGCATCACTTACCCATAGTAGAAAGCAAGTCAGTTTGTAACCATGTTACAAGGGTGCACCCACAGTTGGTACCGAAAATATGATCCACACTAGAAGGTGGTGGATTACATCGCGTATTCGTTGTGTAATTCCTTTTTGGCAGATTTCCACATAACTAAGTTTGAACAAAAGAGCATCATCACATTGAAGGAGATTTAGTAAAGAATGGAAGAGAGTGTATGGGAGTATGACACATGTTTTAATACTCTCTTATCCAAGTTGTCTTATGACATTCACCCTTTGTAACATTCTCAGTGGTTCGTCAGAGGACTGATCACACCATTCAAGAGGGTGTTTTCCTAGAATACTTTCATAGATCCACACAAGGCCCTTGAAAGCTACCTTGCATGCTGAGGTAGTAGGAAGCATTGAATTTGGAATTAGTCCATTCCTTGAATCCTAGATTGTTATCATGACAAAGCATCTAGAGAAACTATCTATGAACTTCAGATTATGTGACTCGCAATGGGCTATGGTGCATAGACTGTGAAGTACAAGGGAATATAAAATAGAAGTTCTCATGAAGATCAGTTCATGCCATGTTGGTGGATTGCAATATTTGCCACGAAGATCATGATGTAAGAATATGCTCATTTCTATAGCACACAATCTATAAGAATGTGTCCTGCTATTGAAAAATTTGCACATCTAAAACCCATGACACCAATGATTATATATTAATTGACTAGATACATGATGTTCATTTATATTAGTATGCACTAGACTAATGTTACCAATACTTCCAAGGATGATGGTCGTCATTATGAAGGGCATGTGGATGGAGGAGGTTACAAATGAGGCTTTTGGGGTGGATTTCAAGGCCATGAAAATCATGGAGAAGAAAGAAGTGAACTTCCTCGTGGAACCTATTATAAGTGTGGATCTATAGAACATTAGAAGCATGAGTGTCTTGATTTGTTTCCATGCTCTTGGTGTGGGAAAAATAAAAAGTATGAGGAATTCCTATAATTTTTTGAACACATGAAACCAAAGAAATGAAAGGATAAATGCGTTAGGATGGTAAGCATGAAGAGATTTTCTTCACAGTGGATGCCAAAGGTGGTGCATGGGTCATAGTTAGAATATGTACTAGTGATGATGTGAGGTGAAACTGCGCACATCAAGGAAATACCAAAGTAGAGACCACTAGTTACAAGATAAGAATTGGTGCATGGGAAGTATCTAAACCCTACACATTATAAGGAAGTTTATCAGGAAACCATGGATGTTATTTGAAACCTACAATGAGAGATCCAATTCCTAAAGGATTAATAATCGCAGAAGTTAGATCAAAAGGAGAGAATTGAGGCTCTATAAAAGGATCTAGATTAAGTCAGGGAGGTAAGCAAGATGTTGAGACAAGAGAATATCATCCCTCTATTAGGGGATTCGTTGAGAGGAAAAGTACCAAGTGCCAAAGGAGAGTGCGAGAGGTATGTTTTGCATGCTAAACTACCTCCCCACAGTCTTGACTATGATAAGGTGATTACCTTGAATGTAGTTATTGATGGATGGATCTTGAGTAATATTCTGATTGACATAGGTGCGGAAGTTAGTGTTCTCACCCTTTATGCATGGAATTAAATGGGAAGGCCCCCATTACAACCATCTTCAAATTTTCTTTATATGGCTAACAAGACAAAGGTAATGCCCATTGGTGTCTTAAAGGATGCTACTGTCACTATCCAAGGGGTGAAATCCATTAGAGACTTTGAAGTCTTGGCACTTGATGAGGTGGACAACTTTCCAGCATTACTTGGGTGCCCCTGGTGCTATAATAATAATTTTGACTTATGTTTCAATAAGGGGTATATAAGTTTTTAGAACAAGGAGGAAATTCATGGAAAGTCACCCTATGTTGAGCCATTGGGAGAAGAATACCTATACATAATCCATGTGCGCACTATCAGACCCTGAGCCTGAAGGTTATGCAACCAATCAATAAGTGATAGGTAGTTAATTGAGGATGTATGAGTTATTTGAAGGAGTAAAGAAATGTGCACTGAGAGTAAACAAAGGCAGGCAGGTGCCTTGGAGGAAAACAGTTCATGAGTTACACTAGGGGATCCGACCCTGATGTTTTCCTGCAAGCAATGGAGACCTTATGGAGATGTGAGATCAAAAGGAGAAATATTTTTAGCTATAATTTTCTCAGGACCATAACACATTGGTGGGTGACCCATCAAGATAACCTTATAGAGTGGTACGAGGTGATAATTGCATTCTCTATTAGATTCCTTTGAATCAATTCACCTACTGTTATACAAGACTATTATGGGAATGAACCTACCTCATTTCACATCTAGGCATGTGAGAAGGCTTGGATATGATGGTTTGGAAGCCTTTCCTCCATCACTTATGGGTCCATAAGCTTTACTCCACCTTAGAACTTGGTTGTGTGTACATATGGTACATTCATTCAGAGCTGCCCCGTCAGACAAGAAATTTGTAGGAGCTTACAGTTGATCTTATTCAAACTTTTGAGTATCGAAGTACTAAGCCATCAGTGGACTGAGGTGCTGGAGGTTATTAAGTGCCTAAATATGGGAGATAGTGCCATGGTGGAGGATATAATATTGGATTTATTGGGAGAATATTACTTGGAAGTGTGTTTTGATAAGGAAGAATTAGAGGAAGTACAACTTGAGCACACTTGCATGGAAAAAGAGAAAGGAAAGTTTGCCTACGTGATAGATGGTGAAGAGGTGGAAAACTTGGATGTTAACCATACTATCCATATGCATAAGGTTATGGATAGTGATGATGAGCAAGTGCACACCTACCATGAACCTGTGAAAACTAAAAAGGTTAACATTAGATCAGAGGTGAAACATAAGGCAACTACTATTGGAGATTACTGAACAGAAAGGGAGGTTTCAAATATTATTGATATGTTGTGTGAATTATTGGATTTATTCCCGCGTGGGTACCATGAGCTTAAAGGATTTCACCACTCCTTTGGAGAAATGAAGATCAAGTTAGAGGAAGGTGCAGTCACACACAATTCAGAAGATACCTTATCGAATGAATCTGAATCTATGAGTCAAGGTCAAGGAGGAGATTGACAAGATGATTGCATCATAGGCATCATTCAGGCTATTGAGGAATCAAAGTGGATAATTCCAATGGTCATCATCATTAAGAAGGATGGGAGGATAAGAATTTACATTGATTACATGGATTTGAATGTCGGTGTGTGTTATTAATCCTTTTCCAACCCCCTTCACTGAGGATATCTTGAAGGAGTAGCCAGACATGAGATCTATTCTTTCACATATGGATTCTTAGGATATCATCAAGTTAGAATTGTAAAGGAGGACAAAGAAAATACAACTTTCACCACTGAATGGGGAAGTTTTTCCTATACAGTCATGCCTTTTGGACTGAAGAATGCGCCTGCAGTGTTTTAACGCATTGTGGTTTAGGAATTTCAAGACTTCATCCATAAATTTCTACAAGTCTACCTGGATGAATGGATAGTATATAGATTGGTGAGGGACCATTGTGACAATCTGAGGCTAATGTTTAAGAGATTTCGAAAGTTGAGTATATCTCTCAACATTAAGAAATGTGTTTTTTCTACTCCATTTGGCACCCTGTTGGGACATATCATATGTAAAAAATTCTTGCTAGTGGATCTTTCCGAAGTTGTCGTTATTGTGGGTTTGTGGGATCCTACCAACTAGATCAATGTACATGGATTCCCTAGGCATATAGGGTATTACTAGGAATTTCATCAAGGGGTATGCCAATATTGTTGCACCATTGGAGGAGTTGTTAAAGCACAAAATTACATTTCATTGGGAAGAGGTGCAATAAATGGCATTTGACACATTGAAGAATAGGATCATCACTGTGCCCATATTATGCTTCCCTTCTTGGGATAATCCATTCCATGTACATGTTGATGCTTCAAGGATGTTGATTAGAGCAGTCTTAGCACAACCTAGAGAGGGAATTTTTGACCATACCTTATGATTTGCTAGTAGGAAGCTAACCTCAGCAGAAAAAATTATACTACCACAGAGCGCGAGGCATTGTCGATGATTTATGCGCTTGCAAAAATTTAGGAAGTATTTACTAGCAACACCCTTTATATTCTACATGGACCACATGACATTAAAGTACTTGGTGAACAAGCTCATCTTGCAAGGGCATATATGTAGGTGGGTCCTATTGTTCTAGGAGTTTGAGTTTACAGTTGTTACAAAACTGGGTAAGAGTAATTTAGGGCCTAACCATTTACCAAGGATTGACTCAGGAGAGGATGTGCAAAGAATTGAGGATACAATGTTAGATGCACAACTGTTCAAATTGTAGTGCGTGCCCTCTGACTTGGAAGATATTGTTGTGTTTCTCAAAATGGGTGTGGCACCAGAGGGAATGAAGACTTTGGAAAGGAAAAAGTTAGCCATACGCATCATGCCCTTCATGTTAATTAGTGGAGACTTATACAAGTTAGGCTACAATGAGGTTTTACACCTGTGCTGTACTTGAGCATGAGTGCACTGCAATCATGGAAGAGGCTCATGTTGGAATTGTAGGAGGACACTATGCAAGGAATGTGACTACGTGAAAGATCCTCTTAGGTGGCCTTTGGTGGGAAACCCTTTACAAGGATTGTATTGAATATTGCAAGGCCTGTGATCATTTCCAGTGCCTTGGTAATCCAAGAAGAAGATATGAAATTCCCTTGAGGACAATAGCTAGTTGCTGAACCATTTGAGAAATGGGTAGTTGACTTTGTAGGCCCTATTTCACCTGTCACACGAAGGACAAGTTCATTCTATATCATTACTTGCACTGATTATCTAACATGGTGGGCAGAGGTAACACCTATGAGGGATTGCATGGCAGCCACAGTAACAAAATTCCTATGGGAAAATATAATCAAAAGGTATGGGTGCCCTCTGAGTTTGACTAGTGACTTAGGTACTCATTTTTTGAATGAGACCGTCAGGATTTTGTTGGCAGAGTTCATGATGGCTCATCACAAGACTACTCCTTATCACCCTCAGGATAATGGGATTGCTGAGGCATTTAACAAGATATTGAGTCATACACTTACCAAGATTTTTGATGTTGGGAGGAAGGATTGGGATGAAAAAGTCTCAACCGTGTTATGGGCGTATAGAATAACTTACAAGAGATTGAACAAATCCACACCATTCCAATTGGTGTTTGGCATGGAATCTATTTTTCTGGTAGAGTTTATGCTACCCTCTCTATGTATTGCATGCACAAGAGGATTAGCTGATGAAAAAGCATTACAAGAGTGCATTGACAAGCTAATGATGTTAGACGAAAGGCGATCACTTGCTAAGTGGATTCAGAAGACTAAGAAGGTGAGACAAAAGGCCTAACATGATTGTCACATAAAGAATAAACAATTTGAGGTTGGGAAAATGGTTTTACTTTATGATTCTAAGTTTTTGCACCATCCTGGGAAGCTCAAGGTCCATTGGTTAGGACCATATTATATCACACATATACTTGATTTAGGCACTTGTCAGCTACATGTGTTAGATGGAATGTGACTTCTCAATTATTTCAATGGAAGTTGGCTGAAGCCCTAATATAAATAAGGCTTCTAGGTATTTTTAAATAAGCCAGTATTTCTAGTTAGCTTAGGATTTCCCTTAATATAGTTTCCTTACTTTGTGTTTCCCATTCTCGTTTCTTTGTTCCTTTTGGTTTGTTTTTGGTGTGTGTTTGTGTGTGTCGATGGATAATTACATCATCAAAGTGTTATGTGTAGAGGACCACACATATTTTTAGTGTGGGGTGGAACATAAGGTGAAGTTCATAAAGGACGTGATAAGATTTGGAGAAAGTACATGGAGAAATTTTGAAGTAGTTTCCCGGGTTGTAAAATCAATAGCATGTGGGTTCAGAAAAAAGTGTGCATAGTAGATGATATCATTAGAGAATATTGATGTCAAAAGGCTTCGAGAAACCATGTACAAGGATACGAAGCGCGGGAGGAACATGAGGTATGCAGTGGAAAGAAATTGGTAAAGGACATAGAGGTTGACATACTTTAGCACGAGAGAAGTGTGCGAGATAGTTCTATAGTCAAATAACTTCTTGCATGCCATAAGGTTGTGGAAAATTTTTGCGTGAGTTTACACGTGCAGGAAAAGTGCTGGATATAATGCATGGAAGGATGGCATTGGAAAATATGACTTTAATGCATTCATATGTTGGTAGGTGACATTGGGGTTTGTTCAGAAAAATTTAAAAAGCTATAAATAGAAGGTTAATGGTGAAGTATTCTTTCACCTTGCATTTTTTTATCGAATAAGTTCTTTTGTTTTAAGGTTATTCTTGTGAAGAACTGCACAGAGGATTATAGGAAATTGAAGAAATCGAAGGACTGGTGAACCAGTGTGGAAGTAAAGTTCATAGGCATACGCCGAGGAGTTGTTTTGTGGGTTCCAATGGGTGGATATGTTGTCTTGTGGAAAGTAAGTGCTCCAAGTTAGGGTTTACAAGCTAGGGAATTGGTTTTCATGGAAATTTTACAGAAGTAGAGCTGAGGGTTTGGGTAGCAATAAAACTTGATGCAAGGAAGAAACTACAAAGGACTAGGGAAGAGAAAAATTACACCAAGGAAAGGATCTAATGTTTCACCAAATAAGGGCAAGGGCAAAGGAAAACTGACCATCTCCACTAGTTTCAACAAAGAATGGTATGCATAGATGCATTACCTAGATGGTGTGTTGTTAGGGAAAGAGTGGGTGTTGCATATAAGGAATATGGTCATGAGCGATTACAATCATCACACTAGCACCACAGAAAAGGAGATGACCCTAGAGTTGGTTCTCCCAATGGATAAGAGAACACCAGATGGGAAACCCATATATGATGATGAAGTAAAAGTTAAGTTAGAAAAATATGGGCTTCTGTAACTTTATGAGTTGCCCTATTTTGGAAAATGTGATCAATTGTACTAATATTGCGCATGCATGAGGATCAATTTTAATTTGTAGGAAAAACAATGCACATAACTCCTCAGTTGATTTCCAAGTTCACTAGCCTGATCTGTGAAGGGGAGTTGTTGGATGATGATTTAAGAAACAAGGAGGCCATTAAGAACATTTTTTAGGTGTATGACTATAAGAAGGATTCACATTACTTTGACATCACTGCAATCACTGACCCTATTATGAGGATGGCCACACACTTGGTGAAAAAGTTGAATGGTCAGGAGAGATGGATGTAGATAAACAAAGGTTGGTTAAATGTCTGTCGCAAGATCTTAGAGGGCACCATTTACAACCTCTCAAATTTTACTACATAAGATATTATTGATGTCGTGTGCGACATGGATAAGATAATGTTTGGTAATGTCCTCCTTACCATTTTATTTTCAAAGATTGGAGTGCCTGATGGGCCAGATAAGTTTGTTTGGGAGTAATTGGATGAGAACCCATCTCCTGCAAATATTTGTTAAGCTTATACTTATGACACCATGATGGCCACTCATAAAGAATGCTTGGATAAATGGTATAAATAGATGTATGATGCATTCGAAGCTGCATGCAAGATACCATAATAGTTACCTGCACTAGTGGATGGAGAAGCTGAATTCTCCATATACTAGAATTTTTGTATCAACAGGTTAAACTTGACAGATTGCACCAAGGGTCCTTGGTGTAATTTACCCTTCTCCTTCACAGTGCATTACTTTCAAAGCATGGTTAATAGGTTCAAGGAAGTTAAAAAGCTTCATTTTGATCTAATTGTAGTAGATCAAGATCACTACGAAATGCGTCAGACCTTGGTGTATCCCAAGAAGTGCGCATATGTAGAGAAGTATGTATCTCATGATGTACGCATGATTAAACTAGTGACATTTCCTATTACATGTAGGATGGTAGTAAGGGTGTATGTGTGGCTAATGCCCAAGTTTGAGAAGGGTGCTTACATTAAGGATGACATCTCTATCCCAAAAGACCCCGACGGGAGAAAGAAGAAATTAGTAATTAAGAAGAGAGAATGATAAGAGACTCATGTAGAAAAGGCACCAAGTGTGCTTATAGTGTAAACTGTAGGGGCACTAGAGTCAAGTGTGGGTAAAAGCACCTACGTTTGATGCAAGAAGTCTCCCATCAGGAAGAAGTTTCCAGAGAAAGAAGAGTCTCCTATGAGAGACGAGTCACCCAAGAAGGAGGAGGATTCCCTTGTGTTGGAGTCACCAGTGAAGAAAAATCAAAGGTTGGCGCAAGGTTCAAGCTTAGAGGAGATAGAGAGCATGAAAGGAGATGAAATTTAAGACAATGAAGAGCACAAGGAAGCTCAGGATCCTCCTGTGTACAATGTACATGAGTCTAGTGAAGAAGGGGATGAAGAGGAGAAGGAGTATGAAGAGGGCACCCATGCCAAAGGAAGGAAGTGAGGAGGTAAACATGCATGTCAGAGGACCCTGACCCTACCAAGGAAAAATAGAATGATAACTTGAAAAGGAGGTGGCGGGTATTATACAAGATCTAGTGGGCCAAGAGGTAGAGCGCAATGCCGATGAAGTGTTGAAGGAAACTGAAAAGAGTAGCAAGTGTAGGGAAGGAATATGGAAGTATGGCTAGAGACCCCAACTTAGTAGTAAGCTTCCCAATGGTAGCATGCATAGGTAGAAAAGGGTGCAGTAGTAGCAGCAAAGAACATGCACATGACTTATAATCAATGATCCAAAAAAGGTACTTGCATGCGCTAGTTCCAAAGTATAGTGCCCACAGACCAACTCCTCATGTCTTGGTCATCTTTTGATGAAGAAAGTGTGCACCCGTGCACAAGAAAAATGTTGTCCTAGGATTTTGAGTCCCATGTCAATGAGCCCAAATTCAAGGTAGATAATGGTGTGTTGATGAAGGCACCAAGTGCCAAAGGATTAAATCCTCTAGTGAATACTCAACATCTATTCAGATGAGAAATTTTACAACATGCACTTAACAAGAGTATTAGTGGAGGTAGAAGCAAGGACTCTTTGGCAGAAAATGACAAAATAAGAGTCCTTGGAGGAGGAACTTGAGAAGAAGAATGAGGAGATCATCGAGAGGGACAGAGAGATAAAGCAAGAGGAGTTGATCAATGCGCAGTTAAGGCGTGAGCTGAAGGATGAAAAGGAAAAGGTGTGTGAATTCCATAAGAAGATAGAGGCCATTTCATATGCCATTATCCTAAAACACCTAGACCTAGCCCGTCATGAACAAAAATATGAGTCAACCTTGCATTGTTTGGAAGACTTAACGTGCATACTCACCATTAAAAGGTAGCCACTTACATTAGAATCTATGGAAGAAGTAATGGAACACTAGAAGAAGGAAGAGAAGTTGAATACTAGGGAGATATTAACTCGGTACTCTGAGCTCCTTTCCTTAGTGAAAGACCATGGTGCGGATGGTAGAAGTTGTATATAATAATTGTGGAGACAGGGAAAGAGTAGCAAGCATATTAGTTTTCAGCCATGAATTAGATCTGAAATGATTTCAAGAGAAAAATAAGGGTAATAGGGACATAATATTGAAGTGGGACAAGCATATTAGTTGGCCATGAGGTAGAGAATAAATCAAAGGTGATAGGGAAAACCTTAAGGGTTTTCAATTAAAAATAAAATAAAAGATATTTGTACCCCCAAGTCACTCATAGGATGGATGCGTTGGGAGATCTTAGAAAGTAGATGGAAAGCATTGAATATATGTTAAAGGATAGGGGGGATGAGATGAGTTTTGACGAGGTTATCATGATGGTGGGAAACTTACATTAATAGGAATAAAATGAGGTGGATTCTTGGGTTAAGATTGAAGTCCCTCGTGAAGAAATATTTTCCACTTGTCATGAAATAGCAACAAGATTCTTTCATTCTTTATTCAATCATAAATTCTTTCATTTTCCCTATTCTTTATTCTTTGGTGGAAGGGAATAGAGTTTTTCTGAAGATGGACAACACATCGTAGTGTGGGGTAATGTTGGGCCCTGAAATTGACTAAGTCCCAAGGAAGAGGTCAGCATGCATGGGAGGCAGTAAAGACAGAAGGTGCTCATGAAAAAGTGCGTAAGGGAAAGGCACATGGGAGAAGAGGTTGGTGCGCATGGGAGCGGGGAGGTTTGGGGACTTAGCCATATTTTGAAGAAGTTGTCACAGGAGAAACACGTGAAAAGCCCGAGTAGGCATGACAAATGGATAAGGTGCTAGCCTGGAGCCTTGGAGGTCAAGAAAATAATATTCCATGTAAGGAATATTCCCAGGATGATCATTACAGGTAGTGGAGGCATTTGCAAGCCATGGCATAGGCATTCAACCATGGAGGACCACACTTCCACTTAGCATGCGATCTATTCATGAAGGAAACCAAGGCAGTGCATCCAAATCCTATTTAAAGGAGTGCTTGGGTCTGAAATAGAGGGAGATGAGAGTGATAAAGAAGTGTTGGAGTTGAAGGAGGAAATGAAGTTCTGTTAAATTCTAGGAGGTTTTAAAGTGGTAACAAGGTGTTGTACAAGAATACTTGCAAAGGATGTTATTGAGCATATATGCATGGGTTTGGGTCTAAACAAGAGTTGTAATGGGTATAATAGCTAAGAAATCTCTCTCTAGAGTATTTTTGTAGGGTTTAAGATAATATTCCTTGATGTATTTAGTCTGTATGACCCTTATGATGTAATGAGGCCACTAGAAATGTTTATAAATCAATATATGGTGTGTGATTCTAGTTATTCATGTTCTTGAGTGTAAACCCTTGTGTTCTTCATATTATTTTGAGTCATATCTAGTTTCATTATGCTTATTTACAATGTTCATTCCCATTTATGATGCATCTGTGCACAGATATGTTATCTATACCTTCTATTTTTAAGTGAATGTCTATATTTCCATTCTTGGAACTTATTCTCCATCAATGGTGGAACACTCTCGCAAAGCTCACATAAAGGAGTGGATCGGTGCCCATGTGTGCCTCGGGTGAGCACCCAGTGCACACTGGGTGCTAGGTCAATGCGCATGGGGTAGAAAGGAGGTACCTGAATAAATGACTATAATATCTTGTGTTTAACTTGAAATTGATTTATCTTAAATATTTGATTCAATTCTGATAACTGAACCAAGTGACATGGTGATGGGACATGTTTTAGAGATGAATGTGTAGTCTATAAATAGAGCATGCAATGCATGAATCATAATCTTTGGTTGAAGTAGTTTGTGTCTTTACACTGTCAAGTTCATCTAATTCTAACTAAAGTGTGAGATGTCGGATGGGTTTTGATTAAATGGATTCCAGGTAGACACTCAGAGAAACACTTATAAAAATGTTGAGAAGGGCACTCCAGGGTATACATTGTATACAGACTTGAAAGAGTATTGTATGAGAGATCATTGAATCCAGTTGACCCATAATTATGAACATGCTTAATTGATTAGTTATCTAAATAATTGTAATTATAAGATGTTAGATTTAAATTTTAGTTTGTACATTTAAACCAGTGAAGGAATATATTTAATATGGTAAGGTTTATAATAAATCTCCTAATTATGATGTTTGGAAAGTGGTTGTTACATTTTGTATTTTGAGATCACAGTGAGCATTTTTACCACATTTATCCTATGGTGTGATGAAATTGTACGTGAGAAACTTAACAGATTATATCTATCCATATTGACATCTTTTTGGCTCAGTGTTCCTTTGCATCATGGTTTATCTCATTTGTGTACTCTTAGATGGTTTAGAATTTATGATGTTTTTTATGTTTTTGAATGCATGCTATGAATGATGATGCAATGTGATAAACAAAATGATACATTTATATGATTATAAATGTGGTAACAAATTGTAAATTAGACACTTTATTTTTCAGGTAACTTTTAGCATTTCTATTCCATTGGAAAAATGTGATGAATGTGATATGATGATAAAATAACCTTACTTCATTCTTAAGTCCACACAGCTAGTAAGATATGAGGGTTCACCATCGAAAGTGAAGAAGAATGCGATATATATGTTTTAAATAATATGAATGAGGATGATGACTAAGAGATAAGAATTTTGACAAATAATTACTAAGAAACCTATAACCCAACCCAAACCAAGATTAAACTAACCAATTTGAAATGATTTTTTTTTTAAGTTTCAACCAAACTTAGATCTGTAGATGGCCTATTGATTGAAAAAATCTGGTTTTAAGGAACAATTGTCTCTCTTAACATGTACATATAAGTCATTTTCTATAGAATTTTTAGAATCACTTTTATTTCCTTGTTTATTTACAACTTTTGATTTATCAATGCAACCCCCTACGTATTTCCCCATACTACTAGTAAGAATCATTAGTTCATCACCAAGGAAAATACATAGATGATTAAGTGAACTTCTCTCCTTTCCCAACCTCATACTACCAGGAAGAAGCATGAGCTCATCACCAAAGATTGGTAGGGTCGAGAAGCATAGTTATTTTTAATGAAATAATTTTATGTTTATTGTTTATTTATCTTCTTTTTTTAATTGTTGACTTGGTTTTAAATTTTTCTTTTGGGAAGAAATAATTTCCCCTACTCTCAATCCCATGTAACTAGTAGGATGCAAGGGTTCAACACCAAGGATTGAAATAGGTGAACAAGAATTATGGTAGAAATTTTTAGAATGTTTTTTTTATAGAGAGAAATTTTAGGGAAATATTTATCATCAAGAAGATTCTAGTGCAAACCATGATAAAGAAACACCCAAATCGATAGTAACCATGGAAGAGATTGAGTATGTAAGTCCTTGTAAAAAAAATTCAAAATTTATCTCTTTAATGGAAGTGATGAGGAAGATTAAATATTTTGAATGTATGAAAATAATGATGAAATAGGTATGATTAGGATATTTTCCAATCTTGGAAAATCAAATAATTACTTGAATAATAAGTTTTCATTTTACAATTTAAATAATGTGACAATGCAAATTAAAAGATAGTATGAATGTGATGAAAAATAGTGTGGAGATAGAAATGAATATATGTAGAAATTTTTAAGGTTGCGTGAGTTAAGGGATTCACAAAACTCCTCACTGTCTAAGGTAAAGAAATGATATTTGCCATTTTTGTAGTCTTCCATTACTTGATAAGTCCCTAACCATTTTGCCCTAAATTTTCTAGCTTCACCAACATTTTTGTCAATTTGGCTATCAATTCTTAACACAAGCTCTCCTACCTGGATTTCTCGATTGTAGACCTTATTATTATATAGATGACACATTTAGTATACATACACTTGATGATGTTGCTTGGCTCTAAGCCACCTTTCATTGAGGTTTTCTAATTCATCTAGTCACACATCTTGGTATGCATCTTTGTCAAATGCCTTTTAAGGACACACAAAGACTAGGCAATTCTACCTCCAGCGGTAAGACCACTTCGACACCGAAAACTAAAGAGAATGGGGTTTCCCTGTGGGTTTTCACACTAAAGTTATGTAAGCCCACAAGGCTAGAAATAGCTTTAAGTGCCAATCTCTCTTATTCTCCTTAATTGTCTTAAGAAGGATGAACTTTAAAGTCTTATTAGTTGCCTCAGCCTGTTCATTCACTTGAGGGTAGTATAAAGAGACTATGTGGTGAGATATTTTAAATTGAGCACATAGTTCATGCACCTCTTCATTCTTAAAGGGTTTTCATTATCTGAGATAATGACTTGTGGGACACTGTACCTACAGATGATTTGGTTTTAAATTAATTTGGAAATAACTGGTCTAGGTATTATAGTTAGAGGCATGGTCTCAACCGATTTGGTGAAGTATTTTGTGGCCGTGATGGTGAATTTATGGCCATCTAACGATGAGGGACAGAATTTCCCTATCAAATCCAAGCCCCAAGTGGAGAAGGGCCAAGATGTCACTATTGGTTGAAAGGCATGAGCCATGATATGAATAGCGTATGAGAATTCTTGACACTTTTGACACTTCCATACATATTCCATAGCATCATGCTCTAGCGTGGGACAAAAATAGCACATTCGATGGATTTTATGAGTGGTATAATTCCCTCCGAAGTGGCCACCAAAGATTCCACCATGGGCTTCAAAGATAATATTTTCTGCTTCTTCTTCATCAACACATCTCAGTAACATATCATTGAAATCTCTACTATAGAGAAATTCCTCCACAATCACATATTTTATGGCTATGACACATAGTCATCAACTTTACTATGACTTGTATCCTTTAGGATATGTCTCATCTATTATGTTTTTTATTATGTCTATGTATTGTTGTTGCAAATCAGTCAGCACCCATGGATGTAAATCAAGGTTCTAAATGATGTCTTAGGCATCCAGTGTGATTGCACAACATGGAAACCTCTCTCCAAGTGTGGGACTTGTGAAAATGAGAGAGGAATCTCTAGAGTAGAGGCTGGTTCCTCAAAATCCTCTGATTTAGATCTATATTTTGCACAACTACAGAGGTTCAGATCCTAATCCTACCCTAAATTACAAGGAGACAGGGATAGAAATGCAAAAATTGAAACTAACTAATGATGGTGATGCACCAAAGGAGTGGTGAATCATTTTTTTCCATGTAAATAGACACAAATTCATGAAATGCAACAAGGGAAACCAGACACAAGCTGATAGATGCAATTAGAGGTCTTAAAATGAAGTAAAACAATACAAACAGAGGACTGAAAGCATTCACAGAGTTTACAATGTCATTTCCATGTAAAATCTCTTGCATTCCACCATCAAAGAGGTATAAACCTGCTACAATACTTGAAAAAGGCCTGATTCTTACAAAATTCACTTGTTGGAGGTGAAAGAAGAAGTTTGCTATGCCAAAAAGTGTTCCAACTGAAGAAATGAGCCAAATCTGGCTTTTACAGTACATGGGTCGAGCCCATGAGAGAGAAAATGTGAAAAAATGTGGGAGCCATTCCTCATTGACTAAAAATGCATTAAAACAACATGGGGGTCCTTACAAACCCATGCCCTAACATTTTTTACCATGCTGGAGAAGAATGCGACCCATTTTGTATTAAATTTGGTTGTTAAAATGTCATTTCTGGCCATGAACACGTACCAGAAGTGTTTTTGAATTTTCTCTCCCCAAAATGAACCAAAACTGGAAATTGACCATGAAATCATGTAGAGAATTTCAACATATTTACAATGATATAAAGAACATGAAAATCTGAGCTCTGGATCAAAAGTTATGATCGTTTGAAGATTTAGGGCAAAAACGGGCCAAAAACGGATCGGTGGGAAAAAAATTTGAATTTTACCTCTTTTTTGTCTTTGGAAAAAATTTCAAAAAATTCCCACACTCCGCTGGTAGGATACCACATGTCAGGCTCTGATTTTCCACTGGAATTCTCTCTCCTTCTTCCTCCACGGGTTTTCCTTTGAAAATTTTGACTTTTTATACTTTGGGAAAAAATTCCCATTTTCCTCCACACTCCGCCCGGCCGGGACATGTGTCTGCTTTTGAATGGCAGACAGGGGGGCAGGCTCTTCCTTCGCTCTTTGAATTTTTGGCCGAAACTTTGCCAAATTTTTCATTTTCCACCCGAGCTCTGACTCCCCGGCCACCTAGGACACGTGTCCTATTTCTATTCGCCGCAGGCCCTCTGCTTCCATTTTTTCCCTTTAAAAATTACACCGAACACTTAGCAACTTTTTCTCCTTTCTCCCCCGATGCCACGAGCTCCCCGGGACCTTTTACCACCTGTCACATTCTCATTGGCTCGGGCCAATCCTCCAACATTTCCCCTTAAAAACTCAGCCAAAACACTTAGCCGATTTTTGATTTCCTCCCCCGCCGCTTCGGTTGATGAAGACACGTGGCTCACTATCATTAGATGCGGGCTGCGCGGGCCAATTTTTTCATTTGAAACCTTTGTCAAAAACTTGGCAAATTTCCAAGTTTACCCCGACACCTGCGACCTTCCTCGGCCACGTGGCGAGTTCCTATTGGCTCGGGCAAAATTTCAAAAAAAATTCTTGTGGAAATAACTTAGCAAAATTTTCATTGTGCCTCCCCTTTGTGACACGTGTCATGTTGTGATTGGTCCACGGGCCCCGCGGGCAAAATTTTCTATTTTGAACCTTCAACCAAAACTTGGAAAATTTTCCAAGTTCACCTCCAACCTCCGAACTCCTCTGCCATGTGGCAGCTTCTTATTGGTTGCGGGCCTCCAATGGGAAAATTTCCCACAAAAACTCCACCGAGCCATAACTTGATAAATATGAGGAGTTAGGAGGCAAACTTTACCTTTCTAGAAATTTGAGAGAGAGCTCTATCTGATGGTGCCATTTCCAAAAGGATTTGAGTGACTAAAAATCAAAAAATGAAGACTGATGCACAAGAGAGGTAGGAACACAAGGAGTTAGCCACAAAAAATGAGCAGGGGGCACATTTTGGATAACATGTACCATGAGCACAAAGAAATGGTAGGTCTTGCTTCTATATAGTAAACACACTCATTGGGGAAGTTAAAATAAACTATTTTCCCACAATCTATTGGGTTTTCGGCCAACCAATCATTGATGATTTGTCCCTTAATGGGTGTCTTGTTAATAAATGTAAGCTCAAATTTACCCATTAATGTGATAAACCCACCATCCTTCTTAGACAAGGCTGCTTGAGTCAAGAACGTCTGTAACTATTTTAATTTAACAATTACTCATGTTTCTTAGTTGATCATGTAATGCCTCAACCTCTTAGTTGCGAACACAATGGCCGAACACTCTTTCTCCGCTTATGTGTACCATGTTTCATAGTCAATCATTATACAACTAATGAAATAGATGGGGTGTTCACAACCATCATCATCCTCTTGCGCTAGCATGCATGTTGATTTAATTTAATTTGAAATTAATTAAGTCTAAGGATTACATAGTAATTATTATAAATAATTATGTACAATTTATAACATACAGTAAGACACAAGTAAATAATCATGTAAAGTATGAAACCCTAAACACAATAGATGGATAAAGAGACTTAGTTTATTTATGCTTGATCTAGAACTGATCTTGATTGGGGAAAGTGTTGAATGGGCTTGGTAGAGTGTCATAAATGATCAGTATTAATTTTTCAATTCATGAACAGAGCTGAACATGGGTTCCCACACTAGGGAAAGGGAATCTAGGAACCCATGACTACATAAATGGTCATAATCTTGTTTTCACTATGTCGCAAGATTGTCGTATTCATTCCTTGTTGATCGCCTGAAGATCACTCTTTGAATATTGAAGGTACATGTAACCTACAAAAGATAACTTCACCTGCACAATCCTAATAACCACATCAAATTTTAAAAAAATATGTAGAATGGGGGAGTCGAACTAACCCCGGTGGTCACCATGAAAGTGAAATTACAACTATGCACTGCACTACATCTCACACTTTATGTATTTTTTTGTGAGTGTGTGTAGAGATTGTGCCCTAGGATGCCCTTGTGCAAGATACACTTGATAATGGGTTGTAGCTCAAATGTAGTAATGTATTAGAATGTGTGGATGGAATAAAATGAACATCCCCTTCCTATGTTTTGTATGTAGAATATGCATTCCCTTGTCTCTTGAATGGATGCTAGATGGATGCCTTGGAGTTCTTTAGGTGCCTTTTGAATGCAAGCTTAGGTGATGATAGTAATGCTTAGTGTTTGGTCCTTCATTTTGAACACATAATTATGTATTTATATGATTCTCTTTTTTTAATTTCATTAATAACAACTGGAAGACCAACCCAAAACTGAAAAATATGCCCAAAAGATAAAATACCCCCAAAAGGAGCAAGTGAGACAAGAAAGGGGTCAAGGGCACCTAGAGGGGACAGGAGCACCTGGGTGCTTCTGTCCTATCTAGGCACTAGTGTTTGAATCCATAAAAGATAAAAAAAATTAAAGTCTTGACCTAGTTATAGGGTGTGCAAGACCAAATAGAAAGCAATATACAAATAAAAGAGGCAAAAGATAGTTTTCAACCACTAGTTTTATTGCTTAGGAATCATGTAAATGCTAGTTTGCTTTTAGGACCTAGAAATGTACCCAAGTGCATGATTTTGTGTCTACATTTTCCCCCACATTATTTTTTTGAGTGAATACTCCATAACATAAAGTAGATCAAATTTTAGTACCTTGTGATCTTGTAGAGTGTGTAGTAAATAACATGCCAAGTGGACAAGTGAAGCATGAAATGATGCAAAGTGAAGCATGGAGACTAGGAATGGAAAGTGACCTTAGGGGTGAAGCATGTGCATTGTGTTGTACATATTTGCGTGCTTTCATTTGTTGTTGTAAGATACTTCTTGTTGCATATTAAGGATGGACCTACAAAATAAGAGTGGAAAAGTAGTCAAAGTTATGTATATGAAAAATTTGAGTAAAGTATGTAAAAATTTATAAAAGTAGTAAAAGAAAAGTGTGCACCTGATATGTAAGAGTGTAAAGGATAGAAAAATGTCTTGAAAATGTTGTGAAGAGTAATTTTTCTAGGCAATTTCACACCAAGAGTGATTTTTTTGGGTGATCTCATGCCAAGTAGTGTTTTTTGTGATCTCACTCCAAGTGCGCATTTTTTAGTCGATCTCACGCCAATGAACATATCTTGGGGATATATTTCTAGTGTTAATCTCCTTTTATGAATTTTCTTGATAAGCACCATTGTAGATGGTATGCCCCTGATTTGTTCTTGTTGTCCTGATTGTTCCGAATTAGTTCCAAGTTGTATCGATTGAAGGAGATTGCATGTATTCTGTAATCAGAGGATTATTCCTGTAACTATGAAACTAATATGTAGTATTATGTAGACTATGTTAATTTGATAAGAATATTATGTGTTCCCCTAGGACATTAGCACCCAAGGAAGGACATGGGTGTCTAAGCACTAATGTATGATGTTGGGTGTTGGTGTCTATGTTATGCTGAGGACCCAAGTTAGATTTTAGGTCATTTTGTAATTGTGTTCCTATACTGTGTAGATCTGTGCTGTGGCTCTGAGCTATTGTAGGGTGATTTTTTGACCTAATGTATGTCTCTCCCAAAAGAGAGGACCTGGTGTTGAGATGAATTATATACCTGCAGGGGGTAAGGGATGTGCATGGTGGAAACCAAGGCACGCAAAAATAAGGTGGGTAGTAACATGTCTTAGTAGAAAAAGTAGAAAACATGTAATATAATACAATGTAATAAATAAAATGGACCAAAAAATTTGGGTTTCATACATAGGACATCGCTCACAATTTCATGAGACAATTAGGGCCAAAGTGGCAAAAAGCATATGATGATCATGTACAAGACATAGGGCATAGCCCACAAATAATAGCATACAATTGCAAACAATAGTAAGAAAAATGTATCAGATAACCATGGTGGCATATAGTCATACAAATAAAATGCTACACATGAAGCACTTGTTAGCATATTAGAAGGATAAGTGGTATGTCATGAATGTGTATAAATCAGCAAAAAGTAAACTAAGTATACTGAAAAATATTGAAAAATGTAGCAATAGAACATGTGTAGTATATGGTAGAAAAATTAGATGTCCCTAGGAGGCTCAGTGGGACTAGTAAAAGGTATAGTTCCAAGCATCATTTCAATGTGTAAGAACCTGTAAGAGATATGCATTCACCTCAAAATACCAAGTGAATGTGCATGTGTATATATAGAAAGATAATGGGATACTAAGAATTCATCTAGCATGGTAAGCAAAGTGCATCATGTAAGTAGTAGAAACAAGCAAGAGTAAGTGCAACCAAGATATACAAATGCAGTGTATGAGTGTGATGGAATGGTATGTAATGTGTAAATGGGATAGGAGCATCTTTCCCCACAATATAATTGTATGACATGAAGTGCTTTTATAATTTCCCCCTTAGCAATCAATAATTAACCATAGAGCAAGAGTGTGTCATCAGGAAATGGGTTGAAAATGTGTGCTAGAAAGATAGATCATGAAGCGTATAGTGTGAAAATTGAATGTGGTGAGGTTCATTTCAAATTTATACCCTCAATAGTAGAGTATGAATCATGGAACTAGAGTGCATCATAGGGTAATGATGATATAATGTGTGTATCAAAGGGGATGTGAATGCTAGGAAAGATTATACATTAAGCATAGACCGTGAAATGTAGAAGTATACACTTTGATAGGAATGAAGGAGGGAAAGAAGCTGTGGTGCCCCCAACCATGCCAGTGATGGAGATCTATGTGATTATGCCATAGAGATATTGCGGTGGTGATAGAGTTTTAAATGTGTTCCAGCCATTAATATAAGGATTAGTTTTCTTGACAAAGAGAATTGGGTGGGGAAGTGGAGTAGGATTGATGCAGGAGAATCAATTGAATAGTTGAATAAAACAAGGTTTTTGGGTTCCTCTAGGTGGTAGAGAGTCATCTTAGTTATTTCAGTTTCTTTTGAGTCCTTGTGGACCTTCTTTGCAATGCAAATGTAGATTTTAGCTTTCCCTCCAAAATTTTATTTAAAATTTTGAAATTGTTAAAATTGATGTGAAAGGATCAATGTAGGTGAAAGGGCCATCAAATCTTGTAATATATCATTTAATACCTCATGAAGATCATAAGGTGTTTTGAACCTTAGTATAATGTCATCTTAACTCTATGACATCATAATCATGGTTGGTAAGTTGTGTAACTACCTCTCATTTGATAAGAGAGGCTAGAAATTTGAATAAGAGGGAGATAGAGAGGTTTTGGAAAGGAGAGTGGAAGGACAATACCATTATAATAGATCCTTTAGGCTCATGCAAAGCTTTGTACAGTTTATGGATATATCAACAAAAGGATTTTAGGGGAAAATTTGTGTTTCTTTTTATGTTCTTGTAATAAATTCTTGGATATGTTGGTCATGAATGGTCCTACAGGTAGGTGAGTGAGTTCAGGGTTTCAAGAGAAAAGAGAGAGCTTGTAGACTCAAATTTTGATCAATACAATTCAATTCATGTGCACATGTCTGTGAGGAAAAGGTAAGATAGTATAGATGAATGCATTTGTTTTAGCTCTGAACTTAAGTATGTTGTTACAATTAATTAAGGTCTGAGGAAAGAGTGTGAAGGATATGAGAATGATAACAAAGATAGGGAGCATCAAGCTAGAATATGTGTGGATGAGAACTCAAAGTAAAAAAAAAGACTATTTTTTGATTCTGTGTCATATTTGTCACATGTAGACCTAGATGTATTTAGTAGTGAGAAATTCAAGGGAGAGTATTGTGAATTGGTGTTGCATGGTAGGAAAAGGTAAGTTCATATTAGAATTGGTTGTGTGTTTAGAAACTTCTTTAAAAACAAGAAATTTGGGCTTGAGTGGCTTGTGTTGTGGTGTAATGTTAAGCATTTTTGAACTAGGCATGTATGAGTCAAGAGGATGTGGTGTTTGGAAAATCCCTAAGGGTTGCAAAGCTACAAAAATTAGTGTATGATATTGGGATGAAAGATATTATAACCCAGGTTCCTAAGGACAATACTTACTAGATGCGTGACTTAGCCAAATAATGTGAGATGATGCTAGCAGGATAGTGAATAAGTGATTGGAAGAAGGTTTTCACATGCTCAAGAACTTCTACTGGTAAGCCTAACCCATCAAAAAATTCAAGACAACCCTTGTGCAAAAAAATTTTGCGTTGAATCCATTATTGGAGAAATTTATTCGAAAAACACCCTTCTTGGGCTCACATAGAGGGTTTTCTATAGCTTGTGCTAGTGTTTGACATTTTGAACATCAAACCATTTCAATTTTCCTTAAAATCCTTAGGATAGCATGCCAAGGAATTCTATAAAGGGATTTTGAATAAATTTTGAGAAACCAAGGGTTTGATTTTTATATTTTATTGATAGTCTTGTGAGAAGTTAGTTAAACATAATTCAAGGCTAATGTGAAGAGTGAGATTAAAAAGGAAGTGGGAGAAATAATTTTACTAGAGGGGTGAAACTTCCCAAAATTATTTAACTCCATAATGGTTACTTTAAAATATTGAGATTTAGTCTAGATCATTCCTATATGTGAATATACGAATAGAAGTTGAGTGTCCCATACCTAATGTTGGATCTAGTAAGCCAAAAGTGGAAATTGAGATTGAGATACCTGATAGAAGAGTTGAGTCCCAGAATTTTGTTTCCACTTTAGGGTCCTAAGGGATAACGCATGAAGGTTACAAATTATTCTGAGTGTTATTAAATCATCCCAATTATGGAGTGTGTAGAGATGTTTGTCCTAAGGGGATTTACAAGATAGCTTGAGTTAGTATAGTAGGAATAGCTAGTGTTACCTCTTGTATTCATTTTATAATTTATTCTAGCATGGTTTAAGTGTGTGAAGTAGGGACACAAGAGAGGAGATACTGCAAAGAGAATTGAAGGAAAAGAAAGGTAGGTTAGAGACTATGACTATGACAATCAAAAATTGACTTGATTTGAACAATGATTGTTAATAATTGGAATATGGTAGTGAGTGTTAAGGGAATTTTGGGATGCCTTTTTGATATTTTTCAAGGAATATTTAAGAAATCCAAGACAAATTCTTTAGGAGTGCATAATAAGAAACCATAATTGAGGTCAAGAAACCCAAAATCAAGGCATAGTTAATAAGAATTACAATAAAGGAAGAACTTGAAGTAGCAAGTTGGGTGTTATTGATTGAAATGAGGTTCAACAAGGTGTAAGTAAGGTAAAGTGTGCTTGAGAAAGAGGAAAATTGTGTAAGAACAACTTGAGATTGTAGTTACTAAGAGGAAGCATGATGCATACTTGAGACCTAAATAAAGATGTCTTGATTCTTAACCTTGTTTTAAGTGTGTTTTGATTATTTTTACATATCTTAAGGTGGTAGGAGTTCAAATGTGAAATATTGAAGAGGTTGAAAAACACCAAATCAATGGATATTTACTCTTTTCCTTGAGGTTAAAGGTATGTATGATCTCAGATTAACTTGAATAAAATGTGTTCCTTAAATAGTGAAGTTAGTGTGGGGAGGGATCTTGAATGGTGGTAGCTTATTTAGGATTGGTAACATTGTAGAAGACTTGAGATAAAGAGGGGATGGACTGATTTTTAAAGGAGGTTACTTAGTTGGGATTGGTAATGTTGTAGAGGTCTTGAGAGGAGGAGGGTATTGACTGATTTTTAGAGGAGGTTGCTTAGTTGGAATTGGTAATGTTGTAGAAGGCTTAAGAGGAGGAGGGAATGGACTGATTTTTAGAGGAGATTGCTTAGTTGGAATGGGTTGGACTGTAACATTCCCATTTTAAGACTTTAGAAACAAGGGAAAAAAATTATTTTTATTTTTTTAAACATAATGTTCTCTATTTGAAATAAAACATCATTTAGAACACACATTCCATGCCAATCAATCTCATAACAGATAACCATATGCAGCTGTAATGACTCGGTATGCTACTAATCTCTCATTCCATGACTTGGTTACCAACCGATCTCTCATGTTAACTTAAAGTATAGAATACTTTATGTATACTACGTATACTTGGTTCTCCTACCCTTTTCTAGGTACTAAGTGATTTTTTTTAAAGAACCTATGTGAATTTTTATTACTAATATCCATCTGACATCACGTTGCTTTAAACTAGGTGACATAGGACAACGCAACTACAGCTTACGATACTTTGGCCAAATATTTTCAACATATTGTTCATGTTACTATTCCTAGACGGCATACTCGTCATTCCAGAATACATCCTTCACCTCACTCTTCTATTATCTAGAATGGTCTTTACTGACTACCGTCAGTCCACTTGCCCAAGGTTTAACCCTAGCCCAAGTTAGAAACATAATTTATCATAGGAAGATGCTCACAATGTCTTAGGGTATATAGGCATACTCGGTTGAACTAAGTCAAGTGGATGTGCCAAGGTTCCCTAAGCCATTAAAAGATACTACCTATCCTAAACATGCTACTAACTTGACCTAGAGAGAAACTAAGTTCAAGTCCATATTTGTGTGTAGATCTAGATGATCAATGTAGAAGGGTGTTGCCACATGTCAACTAAAACGTTGTGTCCTTGAGAAGACCCTTGTCTCCTTGAAGGTATAGTCCTATAGTTGGTGTGTGCCAACATCCTACAGAAATTACATCATCATGATGTACATACCCCAAGGAGTTTATTAATATATTATTAATTTGGATTATTACATAGATTACAGCAACCCTGCTAAACCCTAATCCAACACTCCATAAGTTCTTTTCTATATTTGATTTAATTAGTCATTAAAGAACTTCCTTAACTTATGATTGCTTTTTATGTTCATTTTACTTGGCTTAACAAACAGATATCCAAAAACAGGACAGCAACATCATAAGTTCCATTATAATGTAACTTAACCATTCAAAGAAGGTGTAGCAACCCAATAGGTTCAACTATAGTAGACTTTATAGGAAATTAAGTCTAATGATTAACGATCATATCACCATTCTTTAGATTACATTCCTTGAGTGAGGAAGAGTCTTCCTCTACATGATTAAGTGTTAGGGTTTGTCATACCCTTCTTATCTTTCCCAATTTTTATAGTTTTACTGCATTTTCATTACGCATTCCATTACTATGTTAGAATTGTTTAGATAAATATCGTTATCTTATGCAACTTAACAAGTTGCTTCTTAATAAGGGAAATTGAAATAATTCCCTTTATCCAACTGATCAAGTTTATCTGAATTAAGCATATAATAGATATGAATAATATCATCAAGATAAGATTTCCATATTCTTCATAAATACAAGATAATTTACACAACCAATAAAAGTAAATCTCCAACTTTCAATTCATCATTATAAACTATAACATTACAAGACTATGCAATTCATGCATACTGTATAACAAAACAGCCTCTATTCCAAAAAGAATACAACTTTTCTTTTTCAATACAACTCAATAATGAATCGAAACCCTTTACATATGATCCATAAGTAAATAATCCTAATACAACATGAAATTTCTTGTTTTTTTTATCACTTACGATGTCCATCTATAAAATTATACCATGGGTCAATTCAATGAACTGATCATGATAAGGACTAAGAATTAAAGTAAAGTGCATTCCACTAATGGTTTCATTAAACAACTCTACTTTAATGAAACAATTAATATACATCATATAACAATCATAAGTATAACATCTAGAAAGAAGTACAATTATGAGAATCTGAATTCACTTTTAAGAAAAGAGCATAATATAATCTACAACATCAGAATTATATCACAAGATTTAATTGATCCTATCAATTACTTTAAATTAGTAAACAAGTGTTCTCATTCAATTATTTCATATTTCCATAAGAATAGAAATACAAATTTATCTTTTTCCAGCAGCAAAATAAGTTAATTACAACATAGCTCAAATTAGTATGCTTCATCTTTCCATATAAACAAAAGAAAAGATTCAATACATACCTATTCCTCAAATACAATTCATCTGAAGGAGGAATCAAGTTTAGTACACACAACACTTCCTCAGTCCAAATATAACCAAAGAGGAGTCCATAAATAAAGAGATAACAACTAAACAAGAATCCCAATTCAATCTAAGAAGATTAGGAAATAAACAGTCTAACAAAATGCCTTTCTAACTTCTATCTGTTAGTGGATATAATGCAAATATCTAAAACCATACTTCCCATAAATCCAAGCTATACTTTAGAAACTAAATCTCTTAACCAATCCACAAGAAATTTCCATCTCAGAAGAGATTCAAATAAAGAGAAGTTCAGTCTATGAACTTATACAATCAACATAAAAAGGATCTCAAATAGAAAAGACCCATTCCATATTTCATTTCATATATACTATGAAATTAAATCCCTCATCTAATTTATACTTAGAATTTCTTATCTAGTTCCCCAAAAGATAACACAAAACCAAATGTACAGTAAAAATAATTCACACTACATTCTTTCATCACAAATCTTACAATTGGTTTCCTATTCCCATTCTCCAAGCTCAAGTACAAATTCAAATCTAAAAAAGAAATACACAATACAGTCCCTAAATGTATATTGTCCCCATGGTTCATATTCATTTCTCTTCCTAAAACCTAGATATTCTTTCTATGATCCCCTCAAGAAATAAGAATCAACAAACAGAGAAGATATACAAGTGCGGAAGGAATTGCAAACTCAAGAATTGGATTCTTATTACACGGCTTTAATAGCTCGATACAAGAAGTATGTAGTTCATGTCCCAAACAAGAAAAAATATACAAAATTATCTGAACAGAGATAATATATATAAATACTTTAAACAAGATTCAATATTCTAGGTTTTAAATTCAACTTCCAATAAAACCCAAGAAACCAATTAAGAAGGTCCGAAGAGAGTAATACATCATTCCGGTAACTTCAAAACTTTACTCAATTGTTCCAAATGATCAAAAGACCAACCAAACCCATTATAATACATAATTCATGTTCCTTATAATATTAAGAACAAAAATAGTCAAGATTTCTGCAAGACACGTGTTTGCTCAGAATAGAGAAGGATAGGTTAAACCTCAATTTCTCTAACCCTGTTGAATTCAAAGAAGGTTTTACAGTCCAAAGGATGGAAGCACAAAAAAAAATCACACTCAAGGAGCAGCACGAAGGAGATTATAAGGAGGTTACCAGATCAGCTTCAAACCAAAACTAAACTCTCAAGCCCCTATCGATCAAACAATAATAAAAGAGAATAAAGCTTTTCAAAACCAAAAACCAACCAAACCCATGTCACAATACAGGTAAACACGTCGATCCCATCATAAATCTAGAACATGCAATAATGGAATACCTGTACAGTGTTGAATATGAGGTTCAAACATAAGTTCAAACTTTATAAGGCTCTAACACCAACTCAACAAAAACATAAGATCAAATATGATCCTATAAGAAACACAAATCCCTAAATACAAGTTCAAAAACAAAACACCAATGCTCAAAAATGAGTCCAAGTATTCTCAAATCCTTAAATGAGAATAAAATTCCAGTTCAGCACGTAAGTACAGAACAAAACTCTACCAGTCAACAGTAAATTTAGTATTCGTAAGAACTGTATATGAGTACAGTTGTTGGATACGAAGATTTAACCAAAGGTTCAGAACTACTCTTAGTTCCAACACAGTCCAAAACAAACACAAAGTCCCAATAAAAACTCATAACAAATCCTGAAGCTTCAATACAAGCTTAGAACAACTATGGAGCTCCACTTCAAGCTCAGAAACACAAGACTAAACAGAGATTCAGAACCATACAAGCAACAAGCCAATTCATTCAACATCAGTTTCGAATGCTAGAAACAAAGCTTTGAATACAAGCTAGAGAGCTTTAATACAAATTTTAGAGCTTCAAGTACAAGTTATAGAGCTTCAATAAAAAATTGCATGACTACCTCTAATAACTAGTACAGAGAAAGTTCCCAAAAACTACCATTAACAGCAATGGATTCACATTCCAAAAAATACATAGATTTCATGAAAGCATGCAATTAAATAACCAGACACATCATGCAAAAATATATCTCCAGTGAGCAGAGTTGTTTTAATGAATCATTTAGAAGAAAGAAAGAAATCTTAATGGGTAGAGCCTATCATGCCTGATAGTGCTTCTGCCAATTTGAAGAAGACTTCCAACTGATTTTCCAACACCTCTTCTTCTCCAAGCAAGATCAACTAACCATAATCTTTTTCCACAATGCCTCATATACTTTCCTCGAATCAAAAATAGATCATAAAAATCAAAAATATCCACAAAGTGCAGATCAACTAACTGGTTTCGAAGAACCAATAGCTCCATGCAAAGGCAAAATTGTGAAGCATGCAAAACAAAACAACCCCAAAAAAATCTACCAGCATACCTTCTAAGATGGTTTACTCGCCAAAACTAGGGTGAATTAATAACATTAAATTGCATATTCCTGCTTATCTCTCCTTGGCACCGCCATCCAAAGTTGGCGAGACCAAATTGAACTTCCACATGCATTTCCAAACTTAGTGATGCCTCCACGTAGGTTCCATTAAAATTTACCTAGCCCCTATCAAACTAGAAGTACTTCCATGCCTTAATACCAAATCAAATCAAAATCACATCTCATTAAAATCTTAGGAACCGCCACTTATCTCCCACTTACCAATCGACCCTTAGGTTCCCTTTCATACCCATTATTTTAGGATAGATTCAATTTTCTTAGGTTAGATCTTAGGTTAATTTAAAATTATAACCTTAGGATATACCTTTAATCAAATAGTTGCCACCTTAGGTTAGGACATAGCTTAACCAAATAGTTATTAGGCAATAGGTTAGAAATAACTTAGCATCCCTTAGGTTATTTACCTACATACTAACTTAGTATTAACAAATTAGGTTAGGATTTCATCCCACGTAGAGTGGCGTAGAAGGAGTTAGGAAAATTTACCTGAGTCTCGAATCCCATTAGGATAGACTTTATTAGATATAGGACAAGTTATATTCTTTCTTTCTCAAGAATCCTGAAGCAGGTTTATATTTCCCTTAACGTCATTAAGTGGCCTGCAAAGGTCAATCTAGCAGAGCCGAGCACAACACACAATAGAGTGCAGGCACGGCCTTTCAAGATAATAAATAATTTACAACAAACACAAGTTCAGTCCATTTTGTATTTTAACCAATGAATGTCAATTTATCATTCAGTCTGTTAAGAAGATTTAAAGCATTCCATGGATCATTGAAATTGATCCAAGGATGAGTCAGTCAAAAGAGATAAGTTTGCAACTCTAAAAATCTAGTTGTAGCTTATCAACAAGGAGTGAAAATGGATTCCTGACAGCCATATAATTGCATTTCAATGAATCCAAGAGTAGAGATAATTTATCCATAACAAGCATGATTTTCAAACATCAAGGAAACACACCTAATTTAATAAAATCACATGCCAACACTTGTAATGCAAAGAGAAATATAACAGTTTGTCAAGGTGTTACATACTTGCCTCCTAAAAGGAATCATCGTCCTGGGGGCCCTGATGATTATCTCATTTTATCATTACATTCTAGATTAATCAAGTGTAATTACCCTTTAATACATATGTTGCCACAATATCTGAATGTTAAGTTCTAGAATCAAAAACATTCACATAGTGTAAATAAAAATTAATAGTGGTTGTCCATAATTGGCAGACTTTTGAAATATAAATATGAAATCAAAAAAACTTCAGTCCATCCACGCACACAGACACAACACACACATGCAAACACACCACGCACACTCACCCACATACAAACACACACACATGCACCACGCACATAGACACGTACACTCACACGCACACCCACACATGCACATTCACACATGCACCCGCACATGCACACACCCCCAAACCCACGCACACATACACATGCACACCACACCACACACACACACACACACACACACACACACACACACACACACACACACACACACACACACACACACATGCAGCACACACACGCATAGGGACACACACACGGCACGCACCACCACAAACACACACAGCACAAGCAGACACACACGCACACGCACACACGCACACCCATGCACGCACACTCACATGCACACACACACGCAGACGCAGTAGATGCACACGCACTTGCACTCGTAACCCACACACACACACGCACACCACACGCACACACACACACAGACACATGCACACGCACACACACCACACACATGCACACACGCACACGCACACACACACACATGCACACGCACACGCACACGCACACGCACTCGCACTCGCACCGCAACACGCACACACGCACCGACGGACACGATCACGCACATGCACACATAGCAGACACACACATGCACATGCACACGCACACGCACACGCACGCACACACACACACACACACGCATGTGCACACGGACACGCACTGCAGGCATACATACACACACTCACTGGCACATGCACACACAAACACACCACAAACACACAAATGGACAGAAGCACACACACATGCACAAACATGCACACGCACACACACATGCATGAGCACACGCATACGCACCTACATAATTTCCTAGTGGAATCGTTTTTCTTTTTGATGAATACAGTTTGGGTTTTTCTTTGCTATGAGAGTAAAAAGGAATGGGATTTTTTTCCTGCTGTATGAGTTCTTGAACTGCTCTTAGGATTGAGTCATTTTCATTTTCTGTGTGGTTGTATGTGACTTGAATATTTCTTGCAAATGGTTAAATGAAATGAATCTGTTCTTATTGTAGAGTTGCATTGATAGTATTGTGTAATCGTTTCTATTACCCATTATGGATTCAAGTTGTGAATGTACCAACGATTGTGAGTATTGTTTTCTGAGTTCTATTCATTCTTGTAAAAATGAAAGGATAAAAGGATTCTATATGACCTCTGGTTTGAGTTGTCATTATAAAACGAACTCGACTTGGGTATTCTTGTGTATTTTGAAGAAAATGAGTGTTTCTTTACTGAAATTATAGGAAACAAGTTTTCTCTTTCTGTTGTTTTTAAATTCTGAAAGTAATGGTAATTGGGTTTCATGTGCATTATGGGTTCAGTTTTGATGGAAGTGATAGTGATAGGTAGATTGTTTTCTGAGTTCTATGCGTGAATGGTTTAAAAAAAAAAGTGAGAATGCTTGATGGAACTGTGCGTGAGTTATTTTCTCTGGTTGTATTACAGCGCATAGAATACAATTCTTTGGGACAGTGGGCTTGTTGCATCGTTTTACTCTTATGTAATTTAAAACGATTAAATGCCTCTGTATTTGGTTTGAAATCAATGAAAGAATGTGTTTTAGGAACTATTTACCTAATTCTAGAACTGAGTATCTGGGTATCTGCCGAATGGAATAGAGTTTACTATTTCAGTATCTTTTAGACTCGATGATGAAATTATATGTATGTGTGTGTGTGTGTGTGTGTGTGTGTGTGTGTGTATTCAAATTGCATTCTAGACTTCTTGTTGTTTCATCAAGACCAAACTGAAGTGGGATTCTTACCTTGAATGTTTGAAAATGAAAATTTTTACCAATATGGTGAAACTCATGATTTCGTAGCTATCTGTACATTCTTATTGTTCAGGCCTAGCTGAAATGTTTGTTTTGATGAAACGTTGCTGATAAAACTAGTTGTACATTCTTGCTTGTTTATACCTAGACATGAATGTATGTAGAGTGAAATAGTTAAAAGGAAATGACTGTGCTTAGAGGTTTTTGGGATACTGAAGTATACTAATCAGAATGAATCATACTATTGGATTATGACTGTTCTAAATAGTGGATATTTGGTTAGATAGTGAGAAGAAGTAATATGATTCTTCTTTCTATTATTCGATTATTGATTTTATTTACTTCTCTTTGGACTGTTATCATTGATTAATATCACGTTGGATTAAATTCTCAATACAGTCGTGAGGAAAGGAAAGGGAGTGTGGATGGATAATTTGAATTAATGTTCATTTCTTCTCTCATACAGTTGGAAATCTGTAATCGTTATGGAACGAATTTTGTATTGCTTTGGTTTAAGCATCTGCATTTTATTGTTGTTTACTTTTCTCATCAGTGTTTGATTGCTTGAAATCAAATGGGTAGCATGAATGGAAAGGAAAGTAATTCGGTTTATATTTTCAGTCAATTTTATATTTTGAAATTATAACTAATGTAAGGGAATGGAATTGATAGCATTTATGTTAGAACAACAGTATGCAATTGTGTTATTAGTTCTTACAGATGTTTGTAAGTTGGAACTGTTTGAAGGAAATTACTTCTTGTAGTAATTATTGGGGAAAGAGGGCAGTACTATCCCTATCTTTTCTGATTGGGAGGGGTAATTAGATGATTGAGTTGTTATGCTGGTCATCCTTTTTGATACTTAATTCCTTGAATGATGTTCATATTAACATTTCATAAAGCAGGGTTCTTTTATTGAGACAGTTAATTAAAAGGCACTTCATTTTAATGACAAGTGCTTAATATGATCAGTTCAATGAACTGACCCGTGCAAGTAATTTTGCAGATGGAACTTGAGTATAAATGAAGACATGGTTGTTTTCTGATACTTCTTTTGATTGAAAGAAGATGGATTGTAATTGATAATTATTACTCCTCTACGAGGAAATGAGAAAAGAAGAAATTACATTCTTCTAACTTATGAGTTGTAATGTTGTTTAATATAAAACAAAGCCCCAGTCATTTGGACTGGCAAATGTATAGATTGTAAAGCCGATGGATGAATACAAGTACGAGTGTGATATTTTAATGACTGTATCAGTTTGATATTGTTGAATAAGTTGAGAATATAACATTATTCCTTGATTTGGAATTATTCAAATGTTAATGGATGGATTAAAAGGGAATAACATCTATTCTTACCTAAATGCAACTTTTACGTTGAAATGTGCAATTAGTTCATACTTGGGTTAAGATGAATTTTAAATTGACATCAAAAAGGATTTAGGTAAACATGATCTCTTAATTGAAAGGTATTCGGGATTAGCTTGAAAGATAAGGAATATCAAATAACTTAGGAGCAGCCGAACCTTATATTCAGACTCCGTTAATAGCCTCGAATGTTTAAAATTCAGAAAATAAGGATATGGGAAAACATATCTATTGTTAACAGACCTTAACTATGTAAGGTTAAGGAGGATAAATGAATATATTCATTTAAAATTAGACCTCGTTTAAATGACGTCTAATAAGATGGAATTCTGAATTTGTTTACAGTTGTGGAAAACTTAGTTAAGTTTAATAGGTTAAACTTATTAAGTTTATCGATAATGGGCTGATTAGTCTAAAGATTAAGAAAGGAACCAAGTAGAGAAAATGCAACCCTTCGGTACGAAGGAGGAGATGCGTAATAAGCTAGAAGACGGATTAAGTCTCTCTTAGCTACATACAACTCTAACAAGAATGAGAATAAAGGATTAGCATGGCTACTGAAAGTTGATCTTAAATATTAAGATCATAACCAAATCATAATTGAGTTGGATGTGTACACTCGATGAGAGGATTTCGTAGGACAGTGACATATGCCAACTACAATATAGTGTCTTCATGAAGGCGGGGCCTTCATGACGACACAATATTATAACTGACATATTACAATTCCCTCTCGAATTAAATCATCAAGTTTACATAAGCTGGATACTAAGTTCTTAGATGGGGATAGGAATGTGATCACGCATACGAAGTGACTCCGGAGGACTAAAGGTAACTAGACACACGGAGTCGTCTAGGGACGATGTCGTATGTCTGCGCATCTTTAGTTACCATGAGTAACTTCCTATACTCGTTCATATTGCTAGTTGGGGATTAGAGCTTGACCTTAAACGAAAGGACTGGAAGAGACCAGGAAAGACCATTCTAGATAACAGACAAAGTAAGGTGAAGGACGTATTCCAATGATGTGTACCACATCTAGGAATATGATCATGCAAAGCATGTTAAAATCTCTGGCCAAAGTATCGCAAGTGCTGGTTGCGTTGTCCTAATCACCTAGTTTAAGATGCAGGATGTCAGACGAATATCAGTAACAGATATTCAGATAGGTTTCTTAAATGGATCACTTCGATAACCGGAAACGGTAAGAGAACCTTGTATATTTATTATATTATGCATGAATTAACATGAAGGATTGTGTAACACCCTGAACTGTTGTTACTTCCTCCTGAGTACTCAAGTGTTGATATATGATTTCTTTTGTATAAGGACATGTTCCTTTGATTGTGAAGTCATGCTTGATATGGATTGTATCTTCTTTGCTCTTGAAGATCTTTGACTGAGTTAGGATATGCTTGGACTCTTTTATTTCTTTCATTTTAAAGCACCTGAGTTCAATTTGATTTCGAAAGGAATTGTGGATTTATCCGTCTTTATGACTCAGCCTTGGATCAGTTGCATTGATCCAAGAGATGTTTTAAGTTTATTCTAGATGAACAAAATTATAGACCTTACGAAAGTTGCAAGGTCTGAATGTGTTGAATAAGCAATTCCAGAGTCTAACTCAGGTTGATCGTGTTAAATGAATTGGTTCCCGATATCGTACTATCAGGAAGGCCTAGACCTTAAGCCGGGTAATAAATTATGGTGTATACTGCAAGCTTATTATCAATGCCGAATATAATCCATTTTGGGAATGTTATACCTATTGGTTCTAATACTGATCGAACCTACTTGTGGGACCTAGAATGGATTCATTAAGGTTAATAACCTTAACCTAAACTATAACCTATGGGTTGAATTATTGCTAAACTAACCTAGCCCTAAACTATAGGTTTAATGCTCCTAAGGTTAGCTACCTAAGCACTATGGAAGTAAGACTAATGTCTTACCGTAAGATCTAACCTATGTTTCTAACCTAACTAATGATCATGGATGAAGGGGAGCCTATGAAGGGGTGCGAGTCATGGGCGGTGGTTTCCATGGCATTAAATGAAGTGGATAAGCAAGAAGGAAAAGGGATATGGCGGAGATTTCAAACTGCTATTGAGACTGACATGGCAGAGTCGCAAAATCTGAGAATGGTCGTTTGTTTTCATTTGTCAATCGCTAACTTTGGCGGTCGGTGGCAATGGAGATTGGGCGGGAATCTTGGAGTTAATGTCATTGATGAACTTCGGTTCCCGAGCATGGATTTCTCGAGAAGGCATGCAAATGGAAAACTAGTTGGTTGTTTGGTTTTCCATACGCTCCGGTTTTCTCTCTGTTTGATCACTGGTTCTTCGAACCAGTCTACTTTGTGTTGCATGGCAACTATGAGATTATCTAGCTCTTTTCTTTGTCGGGGAAGGTTTATAAGACATGAGGGTAACAAATTATTGTTTGCTGAATCTATCGTGGAAGAAGAGGAGAAGGCCGAGCACATTCAGAGGTCTTCTTTGGATTTTAAGCGACATTACCAGGCATGAGAGGCCCTGACTTTTAAAAATCTTGCTTTACTCCAAATGCTTTCATTAAAACAACTCTGTTCAGGTGATTTCAGTTCAGTTAGTTTGAAGCAATGTATTGGTTCTTCTTTTCCTGTGGAATTAGGAATCTTGGGTTTTTCGAAGACTTTGATGGAATGGTTACTGTATTTATTCTTCCTTTTGGATTCATTTCGATTAAAGACCGGCTGTGCTTTTATTGTTGATTGAATCCTGTTGAAATCTTGCTGTGAATTCTTGAAGTTTCTTCTGTTTGGAATGCTTGATGTGATTATACAACTTGAATGCGACTATTGTCGAGGTCCTTACTGTGTTTGCGATTTTGGGTTAGAATCTGTTGAAAGTTGCAAGGATTAAATATGAAAATGACTCAGTGTGAGTCTTTGTAATGTTTCGTATGTTTCGAATTCTGTTGAAGTTTTGGAGTGGATACTTTTAGCATGATATTGTTGGAATTTTTGAAATGGAAAGTATGTTTCGACTTCTGTTGAAGTTTTTCAGTGAATACTTTTTAGCATGATATTGTTGGAATTCTTGAAATGGAAAGTATGTTTCGAATTCTGTTGAAGTTTTTCAGTGAATAATTTTTAGCATGATATTGTTGAAATTTTTGAAATGGATAGTATGTTTCGACTTCTGTAGAAGTTTAGTTGAGAATACTATATGGTTTCGACTCCTTTTGAGTCCTTGAAACGTAACGTATGTTTTTAACTTCTGTAGAAGTTTTGTTGTGCATACTATTGGAATCCTTGAAATGGATAGTATGTTATTGACTTATGCGGAAGCTTGTTGTGGATACTCATTGGTTTTGAGTCTGTTGGAGTCCTTGAATTGTTGTCTTATGAATTCGACTTCAATCAAAGCCCTGGTTGTGAGTACTAGTTGTATTTGACACTGTTGGAGTCCTTGATATGTTGTGAGTTGGCTCGATTCTCGAATTAAGTCCTCGTTGTGCATACATATCGTACAGACTCTTTCTTAACATTGTTGTGTTATGTTTAGTTCGCTTCTGTGGAATTAAAGGATGGGTTTTCTTTACAAACTTGACTCTGTTTGAGACCCTGTTATATTTCGTAGTAGCTCGACTTCGGATGAAACTTTGAGGAAATTATTGCTATGGAATTCGGCTTCTGTGAAGACCTTGTTGTGACTATTTTTCTTGAAATCGGCTCCTAATATAGGTCCTTGTTGTATAATCGTAGGGATTTGTTTCAGTTGAATGAAGCTGTGCATGCTTGTGTTTCGACTCAGTGTGAATGTCACTATATTTGCATATGGAAACGTCATTTGTTTTTAATGTTATCTTGTCTCGTGTTTGACTGAAACAAAGAGCTCTTAGTTGAACCATGTCAGGCGATGGCGTTGGGTATTTTCATGTTGATGAATGATATGGAAAAGGTTTGTTGAGTCTTTCATGGTTGGATTATTTTTCTTTTGCTTTTTCGCGAGAGCTCTTGTAATGCTTAATAGCTACAGGTGATTTTTATTAATGAATTTAGATGAAACTGTAGTTTCTTCTTGTGATCTCGACTGTTTTAAATTGTATGCGTAAAAGTAATTGCGTTATTTTAGAGGAATCGGTACAGTCCAGAACATGATTGAAATGGGAATCTGATTGACTCTGTTTCCTTCTCCTAAGCTATAAATTATATGTTGATGTGTAATAAGAGGAATAAGAAAATACTCTCTCTCTCCTAGTCTAGAAACTTTATGTGCTTTCTTCTTGTATCCTTATGCAATCTCTACGGTAAGGGCATAACAAGAAAAGACTGTGGTATTGTATGGAGAGACTGGTATAAAATGTGTGTTACTATATATGTAGGTATACTCGTCAATACCATTAAAATAATGTATGATTGAAAGGAAATTACGACAGTTGAGCTTGTTGAATGTTATAAACTGCATTTGAGTAATTGTTAGAAACATTCTTGTAGGAGTTTTGCTGTCTTAGAATGGTTGTATTCATTTGTTCTTAGTCTCTAACATATAAGATGAATAGCCTGATTTATGTTTGGAATTTGAAGAAATGATTTCATTTAAACAGGTTGTTTAATGACAACAATTGGTGGATTGCAATTGTTTTAAGAATTAGTGCTTATCATGCTCAGTTCACCGAACTGACCCGTGTTGACAATTTTTGCAGATGGTTGCCGTAAGTGGTAAAGGCACGCAGATCTGATATGATGTTCAGATTGTTTAATTTGGTTTTATGATGAATTCCAACTAGATTCTCTAAATGTACTACTTGAAGAAAGATGTTCTTTTGCTGTTGAGTATTGTATCAAATATGTTGAATGCATAAAATGTATTTGATTAGCTTAGAAATGAATGAAATGAGGTAATCGTTACTTATGTGTTTGCATTCGTATATTGATGGATTGAACTTCTTCGGTTCGAATGACTTTAAGGTCATTGTTATTATTGTATACCTTGGAGACATTTGGGATTCTCTAAGTAAGCTTTGCAAAGATTATGTGACTGAATACTTGGGAATGTTTAGTAGTTCTGTTATGTTCTACCTAAAGCTAAATTGGAATTTAGATCACTGTCTTTTGAGAAGCTAAGGTTAAAATAAACCTCAACAGGAAGCTGAATGGGCTGAATAAATTATTACTCCCTAATCTTGATCTAAGTCAAGACAACGTTTAATTTGGTTTTAAATCACTATATCTTAAAACTAATAAGTAAGATATATTTCAGTTTTGAGAACTGATATAAACCTAATAAGGGTATTGTTAGCAGCCTTATGAGAAGACTTAGGGCTACTGCCCAATTTCGTTGATTTAGATCATTGTGTAACAAAGAACTCCTTAATGAAACCTCAAATCTTATTAACTTCTCCTTGTGAAATGGGTCTTATTAAGAAAGGCAATTCTAAGGTGAGGAACCCAGGGGTTAGGAAAAGACTACCCTAAAAGGAGCGTCTTAAAGTATAACTTTAACTCAACGTAAGTAACACCTTAAAGTCAAGTAGATCTTTTCGAGGCGGATTTGAAGGTTGATGGCACAAGTCAACTGCAGGGTTGTACCTTCGAGAAGATTAGGATCTTCTCGAAGATACAACAATGCAGGTGACTTATGGCAACACCCTTTGCATTGATCGTTAAGATTTACACCTTAAACTCGAACAAGTTTTTACTCTGGGATTGGTTATGAATGTGGTCATGATATGAGGCTGCCCTGGAGACTCGGGGTACCTTGACACACAAAGTTAACTAGGGTTGACCCAGTATGTCAGCGTATCCCTAGTTCTTGAGAACATCCTTATATCATTGTCATATTATTAATCCGTTCCTGAGTGAATAACTTGGGACAGGGGAGGCTGACAGAAGTCAGTGTAAGACATTCTACATAACATAGGAAAGGGGTGAAGGCTAGAGTGGTGGAGCCACGTGTCCAAATGCCAAAAATATCAAAGCGACCCGATTTGGCCTGTTTTTTTGCCCCTAAAACTTCAAATCGCCATATCTTTCGATCCAGAGCTCAGTTTTTCACGTTCTTTATATCAATGGAAAGCTGGTGAAATTATCTACAATTTCCAGGGGTCAATTTTGCATTTTTGTGGAGTTTTGGAGAGAGAAAATCAAAAAAAACTTCTGGCACGTGGTCATGAACAGAAATGACGTTTCAACCACCGATTTTAATGAAGAATGGCTCGCATTCTCTCCAGCATGGTTAAAAATGTCAGGGAATGGGTCTGTCAGGTCACCCATGTTGTTTTGATGGCATTTTGGTCAATGGTTGAATCCCTTCCACATTTTTTCCACGTTTCTCTCTCCTGGGCTCGGTCCCTTGCACTGTAAAAGCCAGATTTGGCTCATTTTTCAAAGGGGGTTGAACATTTTTTGTGTATGGAAAGCTCCCTTTTTCTTCACCTTGGAAGTGATTTAGTGGAATAACAGACCTTTTTTCTAGAAACTGCAACTTTTTTTTGCCTCTTTCAGTGTTTGAATGCAAGTGATTTTGATGTTAAAATAACAATACAGGCCCTGTGATTAGTTTTTATCCTCTGTTGGTGTTGTTTTGCCTAATTTCTAACACTTCATTACAGCTATCAGTTTGTGCATGTTTTGTTTTTTTGCATTTGGATTGAACTGTGTCAATTTGCAGAAGTAAAAAATGCTCACCACTCCTTTGGTGCATCACCTATTAGCATTAGTTTTAGTTCTTCTTTTTGCATTTTCTATCCTTGTCCCTTTGAATTTAGAGTAGATTTAGGAGTTTAAACCTCTGCAATTGTGCAAGTAAAATAGCTGATCAGAGGAGTTGAGGAACCAGCCTCTAATCTGAGATTTCCTCTTCCATTTTTTCAAGTCCCACACTTGGGAAGAGGATTCAATGTTGTGCAATCACACTGGATGCTAGTATGATCAAACTAGAAATCTGATCAACATCCAGGGGGTGCTGCTGATTTGCAACAACAGTTTTGGCACGCCCGGTGGGACCTTAGAGGTCTTCCACTTTATCTTTGACAGGTTGGTGTGTTCCTGTTAAAGATTCAGCCTTTTGGAGGCATTTTAAATAGCACATCTGGCGACTCCATCTGGTACACAAATCATTCTCTAAGTTGCAGACCTGTTTTCCATTCATTTCCATCCATTCTTCTTTCCATCATTTTCATTCTTTTCCATTTCATGAAGTTGTGCAATCATGACTTCATTTCCATCATGGAATTCACATTTACAACAGCAGTATATCACACCTCCAACATGTTTTACAAATCCTCCAAAATCAGCATTTTGATCAAATTCAAAATCAGCATGTCTACCCATATGAGCAGTAGTGCCAAAGTCAGTTTGGATATGAAGCATGTCAAGCACAAGGGTATGTTGGTTTGTTAGGGCAGTCAAGAAGAAAATGCAGATCTGCTGGAAAAAATCCAAAAGATGGAGGTAAACATGGTGCAATCCAGGGCTCAAGCACAAATGAAAGCATTTAGAATCGGTTGTAGAGCACCTTGTCCATGGGTGGGGCCCTTTTCCAAGGCATTACAGCCCTCAAGAGAAGCTAGACTTCATGATTACAAACACTACCATTGCTTGCAAAGTGGACTGAAGGAAATAAAGGTGTATGAGAGGAGTATTCAACAACCTTGTCAATGGTAAGCACACCATCTCATGCCTTTTCTCTCTCCCATCTTTCCCAAGCATCATCTATTTTCATCTCAGCAGTGTCAAGTTTTAAAAATCTCCATCTGCTGTCCCAAGTGTTGAATCCATTTCTCCATTCCCTAGTCTTCCACCCCATCTCAATTCTTCTGTCCTTTTCCCTTCCAAACAGCCATTCCCCTCCAAAAAAACAAGAGTTCCTACCTCCTCCTCCTCCACCACCACCAAAAAAATTGCAAAATCAATTGAGTTACAATCCACTTCTCCTCTTGCATTCCCAAATCCATGGGAGGATATAAAAATCAGAATGCCAATCAAGGAAAACAACAGCAGAAAGAAAAGAGCCAAACAAGGATGAAGAAATTCAAAGTCTGAAGAGTTGGGCTCTTAAATTTGGGATGATGACAAATCCCCTTGATGGTTAAGCCTTTAGAAGAGGTTGGAGTTGGAAAAAAAAGTGGTGGTTTAGGACTGAATTTTTGTGGAGCAGAGAAGAGCAAAAAGAAGAAAGAGCAAGAAAGAAGCAGCAATCAGTTTGCTCAGAAAGTAGTGTCCATGTTAGCATTCTATTTGAAGAGAATGCTGATTCAATTCAAGTTACACAATCAGCCATGGAGGAAGAAGAAAGCTCTGAAGAAGATCCTACAGTCCCAACTTGTCCTCTAGAGCAGCAGAATCGAAGAGTTTGACTTAACAACTTCATGCTAGAGGAAGAGTTCTATCAAGAACAAGATTGTCTTCAAGTAGTAGAGAGAGGGAGGGAGAAGCTGCTCCAAATCCAAAAGAAGAGGAGCACATTCTAGTTGTGGAGGAGAAAATTAGATCCAAGGGCTTTGAGCACAAAGCAGGCTACAGGAGAACCTTCAGTTCTTCTTTCTACTTCATCTCTCTCAACAAGTTCTAGTGCTGAAGAAGAGTTTGATCTTTCAAACTCAATGTTGGAGGATGAAAGAAACCATGATGATCAAGTACAGATCAAGAGGACACTATGGAGGAAGTTGAGCATTTGCAGAATCAGGACACAGCTGAAATGAGGTAGTTATCTGTCAGATTTGGAGGACTGTTTTGATGAAGAAGAACCGGTTGAGTTTCCACCATTCTCTCTTTCATCTTCCACGTCCCAAAAATACTTGAGCCTGCTGTCATGAAGGAGAGCATTCATTTGCAGCAGCCTGCATCTTATAGCAGCTCTTTGGGAACCAAGATTGGAAGATTTTAATCTTTCATGTTCTGCTCATTGGAGGAAGAGAAAAAGGGCAGAAAAGTTCCTACCATTGCTTCCACATCACCCACCCCAAGAAGGTCTACAAGAAGACTCCATTTTTGGAGTTGAAAATCAGGGCATGGGCATACTCAAAGGATCATACCTTGCCCAATCAGGTATTTGGCTTCATTGGAGTCAAAGGAGAAGTCACAACCAGTCATGCTTGCTTCTAAGCATGAGGATGAGCTACAAAGAACCAAGGATCAAGCTGTCATACCTCTCCAATCCAAATGCAGAACAACTAAAAGAGGTATTGAATTTGTTTTTCACCTGATACCTTGATGATTTGGGTGGAAGACCAGCTTCTTGTTGATTTTCCATTCATCCAATCAGCCATGTTCAATGCCAAATCAGTTGCATGGTGCCAATTTTGAAGAAAGGAAGCTATTTTGCACAACCAGTTGCAGGGTTTGTTTAGCCCACTTTTGCTTCCAGTTAGAGTAGGATAGGTAGTTTTTGCTTTCAGTAAAAAGAAGTGCTTGTGCACACTCTGCATGTTCCATTTTGGAGCATGTATGACCTTTAGTTTTGTAAATAGTTTTTGTGGTGCTAGTTTTGCTCTTGCACAGTCCATTTCAGTGGGTTTCAAGTGGCTCAGAGAGGAGGTTTTCAAAGTTCAGATCAGTTTGCAGGCTATAACTCATGACTCCATGCCCAATGGATGCTTCAAGCAACTGGTAACTCATCCAGCAGGCAGATGACCCCTCTGAGTCACCAAAATTGTTATCCAAAATGTGCCCCCTGCTCATTTTGTGGCTAACTCCTCTCATTCTTTCCTCTCTTGTGCCTCAGTCACAAAATTTTGCTTTTCAGGCACTCAAAACCTTCTGGAAATGACACCATTGGATAGAGCTCTTTCTCAGCTTTCAGAAGGTAAAGTTTTCCTCCTAACTCATGTATTTTTCAAGTTCTGGCTCGGTGGAGTTTTTGTGGGAAATTTTCCCCTATAAGGCCCGCAGCCAATCAGAACTCGCCACATGTCCAGGCAAAAATTATTAAAGCAACCCGATTTGGCCCTGTTTTGCCCTAAAACTTCAAATCGCCATATCTTTCGATCCAGAGCTCAGTTTTTCACGTTCTTTATATCAATGGAAAGCTGGTGAAATTCTCTACAAGATTCCGGGGTAAATTTTGCATTTTGGTGGAGTTTGGAGAGAGAAAATCAAAAAACGCTTCTCGGCACGTGGTCATGACAGAAATGACGTTTCAACCACCGATTTTAATGAATAATGGCTCGCATTCTCTCCCAGCATGGTTAAAAATGTCAGGAAATGGGTCTGTCAGGTCGCCCATGCTGTTTTGATGGCATTTTGGTCAATGGTTGAATCCCTTCCACATTTTCCTGCGTTTCTCTCTCCTGGGCTCGTCCCTTGCATTGTAAAAGCCAGATTTGGCTCATTTTTCAAAGGGTTGAACATTTTTTGTGTATGGCAAGCTCCCTTTTTCACCTTGGAAGTGATTTAGTGGAATAAAAGACCTTTTCTAGAAACTGCAACTGTATTTTTGCCTTTCAGGTGTTTGAATACAAGTGATTTTGATGTTAAAATAACAATACAGGCCCTGTGATTAGTTTTTTATCCTCTGCTGGTGTTGTTTGCCTAATTTCTAAACACTTCATTACAGCTATCAGTTTGTGCATGTTGTTTTTGTTGCATTTTATGAACTGTGTCAAATTTGCAGAAGTAAAAAATGCTCACCACTCCTTTGGTGCATCACCTATTAGCATTAGTTTTAGTTCTTTCTTTTGCATTTCTATCCTTGTCCCTTTGAAATTTAGAGTAGATTTAGGAGTTTTTAAACCTCTGCAATTGTGCAAGTAAAATAGCTGATCAGAGGAGTTGAGGAACCAGCCTCTAATCTGGAGATTTCTCTTCCATTTTTGCAAGTCCCACACTTGGGAAGAGGATTCAATGTTGTACAATCACACTGGATGCTAGTATGATCAAACTAGAAATCTGATCAACATCCAGGGGGTGCTGCTGATTTGCAACAACAGAACCTCTAAACACAATCATTTCCTTTCAAATATTTCACTCTACAGACATTCACGTCAATATATAACATGTAAGAGTGTACAACAACAACATATCACACTTTCATTGTAATAGTGAGAGAATTCACTTTCCAACAGCAAAGGAGAAATCTTTTCATATTTCGTTTCAATGAAAACAATGAAAGGTTTTCAATCCGTAAATTATATATACATATATATATATATATATCCTTGAGTTCAACAAGACACAAAGTATGAATTATATGCTCTACCCAGTCTATTCTATAGACTGAATTTTCTGTTCCCATTCAGATCATAACTTCTTTCCAAACAGTCATATATGAATACCAAGAACAAGCAGGCAGAACACCATATCCATTTAGAACAACGAGGTAAGATGCTACTATGACCTTACTGTCCCGAGGAGGTTTCATACCCCACACACTGTAATATGACAAGAGGAACAGTTACAAATGAGTCTTGTCAAGCATTTTTACGGCTTTCCTTAACCATTATCGCACACAAATCAAAACAACAATTCGCACATTGCTGTTACTACAGCAAGTTCGACCCATAATACACAATGAAATCCTATTATCATTATTTTCAAGATTCATAACAGCAAAAGAGATAACTCATTTCATTAACTATTTCTGTAAGAAAACACTCATCATTCTTTTTAAAATGCAACAAGTATGCCCAAGTCGTGTTCGTTTTGTAATGACAACTCAAACCAGAAGGTCCTACTGAATCCTTTTATTCTTCCACTTTTACAAGAGAGCACAGAACTCATAAAATAATACATGCATAACTAATACATTCAACAACTCAACTCATATTGAGTAAAGAAACGATTACCCAACATTGCCAAACAACTCACACATCAAGAGCAGACTTATTTCATTCACCTAATTCGCAAAAGAAATTACCCAAGTCGTACTTAGCAAAGGAAAAACGACTCAGTCCAGAGATCATTTCATTTAAAACAACAACATCATTTAACTAAATCACCCCTCATAAGAGCAGGGTTGTTTTAATGAGACATTTAAACAAAAGCAAACGGTTTAAGGAGAAGGGTTTAACATGCCTGTATATATTTTTTTGTGGTTCGAAGAAAACTGCGTCTACAAGAGCTATTTCTCTCCACGGCGTCCGCAGCAGGGCTTTTCCCAACCTTCCACTAACTCCTCAAGCTCAAAAATAGCTATGGCTATTCCAACAACAGCAACAATAACCAAAAATAACAACAGGTTTGACAAAACCATGGAAAAAATGCAGAGCAACTAAAAACCCCGATTGCACACAATGACAAACAAATTTTTCCTCTACCCTCTTTCCAAGGCGAGATGGTCGCTAAGACCAAGGTCATTGAATGCATTGAATGCAGTGCTTTTTCCTCATTCCTCACGCCACCACGCCAACTCAGGTTGGAGAGTTTCCTTTTTCAAATTTTTCAGGTAATTCCCTTTTTAGCCACTTAGCTAGTTGGATGCCTCCAACTTTTTTTCTTGTTCCACGCCAAACTTGGCGCTGAAATTTGTAAGGACTTCATTTACTGTCCCATTAAATTTCCTACCTTCCCTTCTTATCCTTTCCATCCACATGGGTCTATGTGTCCCCTTCCTTAGGTTAGGATTAGTTTAGGATTTTAATAGTCCATATCTAGGTCATTCGCCTAGTTCATAGGTTAATGGAATTTATATCTATTTTCTCCCTTATGAAATCTAAAATCCATATAGGATAGTAGTTAGGGTATAAGATAAAACTTATGGGTACGATTAGGGTTTAATCCCCTAATATTTAATTAACTAGTTTCCATATAAAGTCTTTCCCGCCTTACAGACATATTCAACATTAAGTAGGACATTTAGTCCTAAGTTCCACATACCTGTGCCACTTGCATCCAGGCCCTTATTGCCTTAAGCGGTCTAGCGTTACAACAGTGTGTGGTTCGAGAATCAAACCTTTTTCGTTGGCATCTACGTACCAGATATTCATACCAGAAATCAGGTGCTGCAACATTTATATCAACCTTCAATCTGGTTTAAAAGTAAATTGACAAGCGATCATAAGAAGGCCACAGCATACCTTGGATCAATGGAATTGATTCAAGGTGTGCGGTCAATCAGCAATTAGAGTTCATCAAGCATACGACAAGTCTGTTGTCTCATCAGCAATCACACAAGCAATAATAACTTCTGTCCCAAGTAAACAAATTACAGCAAACAAGGGTCCATATTAACAACACATTCCTTTAAGATCAAAGATATATCTTAACATGTTTATCTTCATTTCAGCAGTTACAATATTATGAAAAGTAATTACCATGATAACTTACAAAAATCAAGGCGTTACAATGTGTGTTCCATATTGCAAATATGTGAACAAAGAACATTAGTTTTAAAAGGAAATTGTGTGATCAAAACTGCATTAATTGGACAGATGAACAATTATTAAAACTTGAACGTGTGTTTTGAATTATATAATTCATAATAGACGAACGTTTTATAAAAAAAAATTCCTTTATTCTAGTGTCTTAAAATGGGGATGTTACACGATACACATGCACATGCACACGAACACGCACACGCACATGCACACGAAGCACGCACATGCAGATGCACATGTACACGCACACGCACAGGCACACACAGAGGCACATGCACACACACACGCACACACACACACGCACATGCACACGCACATGCACATGAACACGCACACGCACAGGCACAGGCACAAGCACACACATGCACGCTCACACACGCACACACAATTTGCGCACGCAAACACGCACATGCACACTTGCACATGCACACATGAACACGCACACGCACACGCACACGCACACACTAACACACACAAGCACATGCACACGCACACGAAACATGCACATGCACACACTCGCATGCGCACAGACACACGCACACGCGCACGCACACAGGCACATGCACACACACCCACACGCACACATCGCATGCACAGCGCACATGCATAGCGCACACGCACACGCACATTCGCACACCCACACGCACACGCACAGGCACAAACACACGCACAC
>CM034146.1:528742022-528769522 GCA_019776745.2 Taxus chinensis | reverse complement strand
TTCTTCCATGGTTTTGTCGAACCTGCTGTTATTTTTGGTTATTACCTCTGTTCTTGGAGAAGCTAGGCTATTTTTGGAGCATGTGGAAGTTAGGGGACTATTTGGAAAGCTTTACTGTTGTCGTCGTGGAGAAGAATAGCTCCTGTGGGCGTGGTTTTCTTCAAGCTTCAAGAAAAATTACAGGCATGTTAAGCCCTTCTCCTTAAACCATTTGCTTTTGTTTAAACATCTCATTAAAACAACCCTGCTCTTATGAGGGGGGGTTTTGGTTATTCGATTTTGTTGTTATGTTGAAGTGATCTCTAGGTTGAGTCATTTTCTTTGCTGTATGTGACTTGAATATTTCTTGCAAAATGGGTAAATGAAATGAATCTGTTCTTGTTGTATGAGTCTGCATTGATAGTATTGTGTAATCGTTTCTATTACCCATTATGGATTCGAGTTGGTGAATGTACCAACGATGTGAGTATTGTTTTCTGAGTTCTGTGCATTCTTGTAAAAATGGAAGGATAAAAGGATTCGATATGACCTCTGGTTTGAGCTGTCATTATAAAACGAACTCGACTTGGGTATTCTTGTGTATTTTGAAGAAAATGAGTGTTTCTTTACTGAAATTATTAAGGAAACAAGTTTTCTCTTTCTGTTGTTTTAAATTCTGAAAGTAATGGTAATTGGGTTTCATTGTGCATTATGGGTTCGGTTTGATGGAAGTGATAGTGATATGTAGATTGTTTTCTGAGTTCTGTGCGTGAATGGTTTTAAAAAAATAAATTCAGAATGCTTGATGGAACTGTGCGTGAGTTATTTTCTCTGGTTGTATTACAGCGCATAGAATACAAATTCTTTGGGACAGTGGGCTTGTTTCATCGTTTTACTCTTACGCAATTTAAAACGATTAAATGCCTCTGTATTTGGTTTGAAATCAGTGAAAGAATTTGTTTTAGGAACTATTTACCTAATTCTAGAACTGAGTATCTGGGTATCTGCCGGATGGAATAGAGTTTACTATTTCAGTCTCTTTTAGACTCGATGATGAAATTATATGTATATATATGTGTGTATATATTCAAACTGCATTCTAGACTTCTTGTTGTTTCATCAAGACCAAACTGAAGTGGGATTCTTACCTTGAATGTTTGAAAATGAATATTTTTACCAATATGGTGAAACTCATGATTTCATAGCTAGTTGTACGTTCTTGTTGTTCAGGTCTAGCTGAAATGCTTGTTTTGATGAAACGTTGCTGATAAAACTAGTTGTACATTCTTGCTTGTTTATACCTAGACGTGAATGTCTGTAGAGTGAAATATTTAAAAGGAAATGACTGTGCTTAGAGGTTTTTGGGATACTGAAGTATACTAATCAGAATGAATCATACTATTGGATTATGTCTGTTCTAAATAGTGGATATTTGGTTAGACAGTGAGAAGAAGTAATATGATTCTTCTTTCTATTATTCGATTATTGATTTTATTTACTTCTCTTTGGACTGTTATCATTGATTGATATCACGTTGGATTAAATTCTCAGTACAGTCGTGAGGAAAGGAAAGGGAGTGTGGATGGATAATTTGAATTAATGTTCATTTCTTCTCTCATACAGTTGGAAATCTGTAATCGTTATGGAACGAATTTTGTATTGCTTTGGTTTAAGCATCTGCATTTTATTGTTGTTTACTTTTCTCATCAGTGTTTGATTGCTTGAAATCAAATGGGTAGCATGAATGGAAAGGAAAGTAATTCGGTTTATATTTTCAGTCAATTTTATATTTTGAAATTATAACTAATGTAAGGGAATGGAATTGATAGCATTTATGTTAGAACAACAGTATGCATAATTGTGTTATTAGTTCTTACAGATGTTTGTAATCTGGAACTGTTTGAAGGAAATTACTTCTTGTAGTAATTATTGGGAAAGAGGGCAGTAATCCTATCTTTTCTGATTGGGAGGGTAATTAGATGATTGAGTTGTTATGCTGGTCATCCTTTTTGATACTTAATTCTTGAATGATGTTCATATTAACGTTTCATAAAAGCAGGGTTCTTTTATTGAGATAGTTAATTAAAAGCACTTCATTTTAATGACAAGTGCTTAATATGCTCAGTTCAATGAACTGACCCGTGCAAGTAATTTTGCAGATGGAACTTGAGTATAAACGAAGACATGGTTGTTTTCTGATACTTCTTTTGATTGAAAGAAGATGGATTGTAATTGATAACTATTACTCCTCTATGAGGAAATGAGAAAAGAAGAAATTACATTCTTCTAACTTATGAGTTGTAATGTTGTTTAATATAAACAAAGTCCAGTCATTTGGACTGGCAAATGTATAGATTGTAAAGCCGATGGATGAATACAAGTACGAGTGTGATATTTTTAATGACTGTATCAGTTTGATATTGTTGAATAAGTTTGAGAATATAACATTATTCCTTGATTTGGAATTATTCAAATGTTAATGGATGGATTTAAAAGGGAATAACATCTATTCTTTACCTAAATGCAACTTTTACGTTGAAATGTGCAATTAGTTCATACTTGGGTTAAGATGAATTTTAAATTGACATCAAAAAGGATTTAGGTAAACATGATCTCTTAATTGAAAGGTATTCGGGATTAGCTTGAAAGCTAAGGAATATCAAATAACTTAGGAGCAGCCGAACCTTATATTCAGACTCCGTTAATAGCCTCGAATGTTTAAAATTCAGAAAATAAGGATATGGGAAAACATATCTATTGTTAACAGACCTTAACTATGTAAGGTTAAGGAGGATAAATGAATAAATTCATTTAAAATTAGACCTCGTTTAAATGACGTCTAATAAGATGGAATTCTGAATTTGTTTACAGTTGTGGAAAACTTGGTTAAGTTTAATAGGTTAAACTTATTAAGTTTATCGATAATGGGCTGATTAGTCCAAAGATTAAGAAAGGAACCAAGTAGAGAAAATGCAACCCTTCGGTACGAAGGAGGAGATGCGTAGTAAGCTAGAAGACGGATTAAGTCTCTCTTAGCTACATACAACTGTAACAAGAATGAGAATAAAGGATCAGCATGGCTACTGAAAGTTGATCTTAAATATTAAGATCATAACCAAATCATAATTGAGCTGGATGTGTACTCTCGATGAGAGGATTCCGTAGGACATTGACATATGCCAGCTACAATATAGTGTCTTCATGAAGGCGGGGCCTTCATGACGACACAATGTTATAGCTGACATATTACAATGCCCTCTCGAATTAAATCATCAAGTTTACATAAGCTGGATACTAAGTTCTTGGCTGGGGATAGGAATGTGATCACGTATACGAAGTGACTCCGGAGGACTAAAGGTAACTAGACACACGGAGTCGTCTAGGGACGACGTCGTATGTCTGCGTATCTTTAGTTACCATGAGTAACTTCCTATACTCGTTCATATTGCTAGTTGGGGATTAGAGCTTGACCTTAAACGGAAGGACTGGAAGAGACCAGGAAAGACCATTCTAGATAACAGACGAAGTGAGGTGAAGGACGTATTCCAATGATGTGTACCACATCTAGGAATATGATCATGCAAAGCATGTGAAAATATTTGGCCAAAGTATCGCAAGTGCTGGTTGCGTTGTCCTAATCACCTAGTTTAAGATGCAGGATGTCAGATGAATATCAGTAACAGATATTCAGATAGGCTTCTTAAATGGATCACTTCGATAACCGGAAACGGTAAGAGAACCTTGTATATTTATTATACTATGCATGAATTAACATGAAGGATTGTGTAACACCCTGAACTGTTGTTACTTCCTCCTGAGTACTCAAGTGTTGATATATGATTTCTTTTGTATAAGGACATGTTCCTTTGATTGTGAAGTCATGCTTGATATGGATTGTATCTTCTTTGCTCTTGAAGATCTTTGACTGAGTTAGGATATGCTTGGACTCTTTTATTTCTTTCATTTTAAGCACCTGAGTTCAATTTGATTTCGAAAGGAATTGTGGATTTATCCGTCTTTATGACTCAGCCTTGGATCAGTTGCATTGATCCAAGAGATGTTTTAAGTTTATTCTAGATGAACAAAATTATAGACCTTACGAAAGTTGCAAGGTCTGAATGTGTTGAATAAGCAATTCCAGAGTCTAACTCAGGTTGATCGTGTTAAATGAATTGGTTCCCGATATCGTACTATCAGGAAGGCCTAGACCTTAAGCCGGGTAATAAATTATGGTGTATACTGCAAGCTTATTATCAATGCCGAATATAATCCATTTTGGGAATGTTTATACCTGTTGGTTCTAATACTGATCGAACCTACTTGTGGGAGGACCTAGAATGGATTCATTAAGGTTAATAACCTTAACCTAAACTATAACCTATGGGTTGAATTATTGCTAAACTAACCTAGCCCTAAACTATAGGTTTAATGCTCCTAAGGTTAGCTACCTAAGCACTATGGAAGTAAGACTAATGTCTTACCGTAAGATCTAACATATGTTTCTAACCTAACTAATGATCATGGATGAAGGGGAGCCTATGAAGGGGTGCGAGTCATGGGCGGTGGTTTCCATGGCATTAAATGAAGTGGATAAGCAAGAAGAACAAGGGATATGGCGGAGATTTCAAACAGCTATTGAGACCGACGTGGCAGAGTCGCAAAATCTGAGAATGGTCGTTTGTTTTCATTTGTCAATCGCTAACTTTGGCGGTCGGTGGCAATGGAGATTGGGCGGGAATCTTGGAGTTAATGTCATTGATGAACTTCGGTTCCCGAGCATGGATTTCTCGAGAAGGCATGCAAATGGAAAACTAGTTGGTTGTTTGGTTTTCCATACGCTCTGGTTTTCTCTCTGTTTGATCACTGGTTCTTCGAACCAGTCTACTTTGTGTTGCATGGCAACTATGAGATTATCTAGCTCTTTTCTTTGTCGGGGAAGGTTTATAAGACATGAGGGTAACAAATTATTGTTTGCTGAATCTATCGTGGAAGAAGAGGAGAAGGCACGAGCACATTCAGAGGTCTTCTTTGGATTTTTAAGCGACATTACCAGGCATGAGAGGCCCTGACTTTTAAAAATCTTGCTTTACTCCAAATGCTTTCATTAAAACAACTCTGTTCAGGTGATTTCAGTTCAGTTAGTTTGAAGCAATGTATTGGTTCTTCTTTTCCTGTGGAATTAGGAATCTTGGGTTTTTCGAAGACTTTGATGGAATGGTTACTGTATTTATTCTTCCTTTTGGATTCATTTCGATTAAAGACCGGCTGTGCTTTTATTGTTGATTGAATCCTGTTGAAATCTTGCTGTGAATTCTTGAAGTTTCTTCTGTTTGGAATGCTTGATGTGATTATACAACTTGAATGCGACTATTGTCGAGGTCCTTACTGTGTTTGCGATTTTGGGTTAGAATCTGTTGAAAGTTGCAAGGATTAAATACGAAAATGACTCAGTGTGAGTCTTTGTAATGTTTCGTATGTTTCGACTTCTGTTGAAGTTTTGCAGTGGATACTTTTAGCATGATATTGTTGGAATTCTTGAAATGGAAAGTGAACGAATGGATAAGACATGGACAATGCATTATGGGAATAATGTTGTCCATATTCCTACATCGAAATGTGCCTTTTTCCACAAATTCTTGACTTGCCAGTTTCAAGCTTCACCAACTCCACCGTATTGACCCTATATGTCACTCCTTAGGATCATATGATATCATTATTGGAGTTAACTGAGTTGGCAGAAAAACATAAGGCAAAGGTCGACTTGTCATGCAAAAACAAATTTGTTGTTTTGACGACCCTGCATTTTGAAAGCAACAGTCATGTCAAGGTGTAAAGCGTGAAGTTGCAGTTAGGAAACTAACAGCTATGCAACTAAAAAGGGCTAAAATAGAGGCTGCACCTTGTACTGTAGTAAAAATGACAGAAAATATGCTTGAGGAATAATGATTCATGGAACAAGAATCCATTATTAGGGAATTTCAGTGATGTACTTTCGGAGGAAAACAGGTCTTCCACCCAAACGAGGAGTTTGACTTTGTCATAGAAATCAAGCCAGGAACTGAACCCATATCTAAGGCACCTTAAGAATGACCAACGCACGTGGTAGAGCTAAAGGCTCAATTAAAGAACTTTTTGATAAGGGGCTGATAATGACCACAGTTCACAGGGGAGCGCCGGTAATTTTTGTAAAGAAAAAGGATGGCACATTGAGACTGTGCATTTGAGTTATAGAATGTGTTGAACACAAGCAACTATTAAGAATCGATACACACTGTCATAGGATTGATGCATATGTTCGACCATAATGCATGGAGCATCAGTCTATTCACAAATGTAGATCTTCGATCTGGGTTATCATCAGCAAGAATAAAGGAAGAAGTTCATAAACACACCAACTTTTGAACACGATTTATGGGCACCGTTATCATTCACGGTGTACCTTTGTGGGTTGACCAAACACCACACTGCCGCCTTCATGAATCAGATGAACAATATTTTTCAAGAACTAGTACCTAGAAGAGTTGTGCTTGTATTCTTACGACGACATTCTTATAACACTCTAAAAATGTCGAAGATCACACATAACCAGAACTATTATGGGACATGCGGAATTTTAAGAAACATTTCCACAGGAAGTTGTATGGTAATGTTAAAAATGCCTTTTATTGATGCAGAGGTGCACTTATTTGGGACACATTATAAGCAAGAAAACAATAGTTTTAGACCCTTCAAAGATCATAGCTATAACCAGTGGCTGCGCCTAAGAACATGCATGAAGTAAGAAGCTTTCATGGGCTTGGCATGATTTACCAAAGTATTAACAAAGTTTTTGTTGTAAGGATTTTTCAAATTGCTGCCCCAATTGCTATATCACTGCACACGCATTGAGAAAAGGGATAAGAAATTTTGTTCTGGACTGACATGTGTGGAATATTGAATACCTTTAAAAATTTAAATGGAACAGTTACCTACAGCACAACACTATGTTTAATGTACCAGATCCAAATGGAAATTTTATGGTTTAATATGTAACGGACACATCAGGAGAAGGCCTTGGAGGTATTTTACAGAATACCATGTCTAGCTTATGAAACATAAAGCTTAAGTTACGATGAACAAAATTATGCTCCACAGACATACTAGAGCTCTTGTATGCCGCATTGTACATCACTTCAATGTGAGGCATTACCTTTTAGGCAAACCTTGAGTTAAAAATTAACAACTGACACTCTGGGGTTGCAAGTATATTTTTAACTCAGCCATGGCTGAATGCAATGATGCGAAGATGGTTCATGACAAACACATTCCATTTCTGTCCCATCACCGTTGCTGATTTTGATATAAGCTACATCAAAGGAAAGGAAAATTTAAGAGTGGCAGTTATGCTCTGAGTCGAAGGAAGGATATGCACATGCTCTGCTCTTATATGTGTAAAACTCAATTTAAGGATGATGGTGAAAGACCTTGGAATCAATCCTTATTTCCAGCAAGTTAACAAAACAGCATTGCTGTGCAGATCCAAAGCATGTGAGGTATAAAGCGATTTTTTTGATAGCGAAGACATTCTAAGGTACTCAAAAACAGGGTTCTATATGCCCTTTATCAAAGATTTAAGAAGATAAATTGTAACTGAATTTCGGCATAGCATTAAGCTATTTTCTGGACACCCTAGCATGTGCAATGACATGCACTGTTGCTGATCTTACATGAAGCAATACTTCTGGAAGTGACATGTTTATTAAAAAGGTTTGTGTGGAATTTGTAACACCCACACTTACTTGGAATGTCAGTGGTGTAAGTGCGGAACATACTACATCCACGCTGAAGTCTACCCGGTATCCCCACAGCGTTCCACAGTACATGCACTGCAAGTGGATACGATGTGATTTTGTATAAAAACATGGTGCCTATTCAATGAAATAAGCTGATATTCATCTTCGGTGAATGTGACACGAAAATTAACAAAGTGGAAAATCTGCTGGACTGGTATTTGAAGACGATGCACCATTGCAGCAAAGAAAATTGTACATGACATTTTTAGCACAAATGCATTAAGGAAATGCCCACGAATAAATCATACGGAATAGAGAGATCACGAGATGACATCATGACGTTGGATGTGGAACACTTAATGCACTACGGTTGGAATGTGCAATTACACTTCGTGCTCTGCAATATGTCCTCTTCAGGAATCCATGGTCAAGAAAAAATGAGTCAACATGTTTCTACATTCCACGACACATCAGTTAGTTTGTATTGCACATGCCCACAGTTGTGGATACAACAAAATGTATGCGTCTGCACATTTAAACCGCACAACTTGGCTAAAGGCAACAAACATAGAGAACCACCGGTGCCTCAGTCCCATGCTTCATTAGTTTGAAGTTAAACTCAAGGCAATTTATGAATAAATGTGCACATCAGCATAGACACACGTTGAGTGGCGCTAGACTTTGCAAATTTAAAGTTTGCCTCCTTCTTCAACTCATGGGATTTTCAGACATGGCTTGGCGATGACCCCTCCGATTTATTGGAAAATCTAATTTCCCAGTTTGTGAGGCCACGCAAGCCAATATATGACACCATGCGTGATGCCACACAGCACATCCCGGAAGGATGATTCGGGGGTGGACACTTGGCACAAGCGATGGTTAATTATTCCACGCAAACACCTTTGGTCGACTTTGCACGGATAAATTTTACTTGTAGTGGACACCACACACTCATGCGGGTGTTTGGATCATGATGTGACACGATATTATCACACAGGGGAATCTGAAATGACGCACACAACAGAAAGTGATTCAAAGGACAGATGCTACGCACATTCACATTTCTGGCGCATGGTGCGATACACTATTAGCACGTTGACGATGCACTTTCAACGGCCACACAGTAGCAAACAATGTTTAGTGACAGTGACTAGCGCACGTGGTGGAACTTAATTTGGTTATCACACACAACATAAATGGTACATCCGGCTAATGCCCGTACACCACACTTACCCACGCATGTACAATGGTTATTTAAGAAACAATTTAATTCAGTGGACCACACATTCACTTAAATGAACTAAGCTTGGCTCTACCCTAAGGCATCTGTAAGACAAACACTCACATGCATTTAAAGTGCACATAACACATGCAAATTAATCAACACAAAATTACACTCAAATATCCACATCTGGTACCAAATGCACAATATTTGTTGTGAACTGTCCTACAAAAACATTTTTTAAGAGATGTCACATTGCCTGACAGTGTGCAACTCAAATGTCTTTAACCTTCTGCATACACGTAAATTGTAATGGAACCACCACCCCCCCTCCAGACACTCCGCTATGCACCTGACAATTACAACATACTTACTTGTGACAAGACGCCCAACATCCTGACATGTGCCAATGACCCCAATTTATACACACCCACACCCACAACAAAGATAACAGACAACGTCCCCAAATGCAACACACACCCAAACACCAAGTCCCACACCTACCGAGTAACCCGTACACCATCCCACGAGATGCGGCAAAACATATCCCAGGTTAAATTGACCTACTGGGACAGAAGGTGTCAGTACCATACAACATGTGCCCCACTAACCACAACTAGACACATTGTTATGCAGATGCCACACAACACCCCATCTTTGAAAACTTTTTCACGTCACCCCCCCAAATTCTTGATGTGTCTACAAGTAGTGCCACAATCAACTACCATTGTCATAAGAATGTGTCCTAAGAGTAAAAATTCTATTGGCCCACATATTAACGCATTTGAAGACACTAATGCTGGTATGCATTTCCATATGCAAAGTACCTACACGTCCAATGAACATTGTATGGTGCAAAATTACCACACACATTCTACACCAGAATGCATATTCACGCAACGTGGTGTGGCGTCTACAAAAATCCCCACCCCACCCCTCACCCCACAACCCCACCCCCAAAGACCCCCCACCCATAGCAAACCCCCCCACCCACCCCCCCCCCCTTGCCATGTTGGAACACCATGACGAATTCCCCGCCCTTGGCCCCCCCCTCCCCCCAAGATTATAAGCACCCCCCCCTCCACCATCCCCCTGGGCATGGGAGGTTTCGGCCCCCCCCAGAGCATTTGCACTTGCATCCACCCTTCCCCCCACATTAAATGCCATAAGCATACCCCCTCATGTGCCTCTTATACCCTAAATGCAGGGACCAAAATCCATGCGATTCACCTTGTGTTTCCAAACTGTGTCCAAAAGAAAAGTCAAAAGTCCAAACTAATTGAAGCCTATTTTGCCACTAACCTGATTAAATTAAAAAGAGGTCACCTTCCAACTGTAAGGAAAACCTGTTGCGTCTAAAGATATTGGGAAGGAGGAGAATTCCATCTGATTTCATAGCATGTGCCTACATGGCATCCTCGTGACCAGTGGAGTGCACGGGTAAGGTTTTGTGCAATAAACACTGAAAACTGAGTCCAGGTGGCAGAGCCTAAAAATTTTTTCGCTCAAAATCCGTTTTTTCGGGCAAGGTTTTGTGCCCTAAAATATTCAAACGATCATTCTTTGATCCAAGAGTCTCAGTGCATTTGCACCACAAGTTCTTTATTATCATTGCAAAGCTGTTATAAAATTATCTACATGATTCAATGGTAAATTTCTGAATTTTGGTTCAAGACAGAGAAATGTTTTGTCAAAACAAACTTTGGCTTCTGTACGTTGTCCATGGCCAACTAAAAACTGAACATTTCAACAAACCAAATTAATGATTCAGAAGGGTGTGACAACAAATTTCATCTGTAGGTCCAATATGGTAGTTTTAAAATGATTCAAGGTATGGGTTTGTTACAGGTCCTCCATGCTATTTTAATGGCATTTTCCATCATAATGAGGAATGGGGCTTAATTCCTCACATTTTGCATTTCTCTTCCTGGGGCTTGACCCATGCATTCTGTTAAAAGAAAGCCAGATTTGGCTCATTTCTTCATGGTTGAACACTTTTTGGCATTGCAAACTTCCTTCTTTCACCTCCAGAAGTGATAGTTTGTAAGAATCAACCTTTTCACAGTTTGTAAACAGGTTATACCTCTTTGATGGTGGTGGAATGCAAGAGATTTTCATGGAATTGACAATGCAAACTCTGTGAATGCTTTGAGTCCTCTGTTTGTATTGTTTTTTCTTCATTTTAAGACCTTAATTACATCTATCAGGGCTTGTGTGTTTTCCCTTGTCTTGCATTCATTAATTTTGTGTCTAAGTGTACATGGGGCAAAAAATGTTGCACCACTCCTTTGGGTGCACTCACCATCTTTATGCGTAGTTTCATTTTGCATTTTTATCCCTGTCTCCTTGCATCAGGGTAGAAGTGGATTAGAAACCTGTTGTAGTTGTGCAAAATATAGATCTAAACTCAAATTTGCAAGGAGTGTTTGAGGAACCAACCTTCTATTCTGGGATTCCTCTCTCATTTCACAAGTCCCACTTGGAGAGAGGTTTCCATGCTCCAATGTTGTGCAATCACACTGGATGCTCTTCTGAAACATCATTTCAACCTGGTGATTGCATCCAGCGGGTGCTGTGATTTGCAACAATGCGTTTTTGGCATGCTCGGTGGGAGCCTAGGTCTCATTTTGGTATGCAGCAAAGGTTGATGTGCATCTGTGCGTAATTTTCTTGTTGAAAAGAGTCTATAATTTGCATATCTGGTGACTTCCAAGGGGAGAATCAACTGGTTTCTGCGTGGCATCTAGTGCAGTGTGCCTGAAAAATTCATGAGAGAATCACTACAAGGTCAAGAGTTGGAGAAGCAACCTAGGTGTTGTTTGAATATCTGTAGTTATCTCCAGTCTTGTAAAGGCAAACGTGGAAGAAGGATTCAAAGGTCTCCTGTCTCCACCAAACATGATTGCCACTCTTACTCAACTCCAAGACTCCACTGGTAGGGAACTTTCATTCAGTCAACAAGGGTTTTCAAGGACCAATTAGTTTTATGGCGCCAAAACAACCCCTATGTGACACTTCACAGGAATAGCCCACTTGTCCTGCAGTGCCATCCCACCAATTCCTATGCAGCCTTGAAGAACATTCCATACTTCACTAGATGCAGGAAAATCATACTACTCCAGTTGTGATCATGTTTCAGGATGATTGTTAACCTTTGTGCAAATTCATGAAATCAATGAGATGCAAGTGGCTGTCAAGTTGTGTGGCAATCTTCATTCAAGGGGTGTGCATTTGTAATGGTTTAGAATTCAGCTTGGAGCTGGTTTCTCGTCCAAATTGGAATCATTGTTGTATAGGCTTCATGAGGCAATTTGGAGAGAAGGGAGACAACTTGTGTTTTGAGATAGCTGACAACATCAAGATGGGTAGCCCAATGTTTGGAACAGCTGACCGATTTCAACTTGTTCCCAAGGTGTTCAAAAAGACTGTGAGAGAATTCCAGTGGCAGCTAGGCCAACAGTTCTGAAGGTGCTTTTCTCTATATCTCAAAGCTGTAAATTCCTGATATTTAGTTTTAATAATTGTTTTCTACCCAAACAACCCAGTTTGGAACACACAATTTCTTTTAAAACTAATGTTCCCTGTTCGCATATTTACAATATGGAACACACATTCAATGCCATTCAATCTTATAACAGATTCTATATGCTGCTGTAAATGACTCGAGGAACTGCCGATCTTCCATTTTCATGGCTCGGAGTTTCAACGATCCTTCATTTCATGACTCGGCAACAACCGATCCTTCATGTTCGTTTATGCATAGTATATTATATATACCAGTTCTCTTAAACCGTTTCTGGTTATCGAAGTGATCCATTTAAGAAGCCTATCTGAATATCTGTTACTGATATTCATCTGACATCCTGCATCTTAAATTAAGTGATAAGGACAACGCAACCAGCACTTGCGATACTTTGGCAAAGATTTTCACATGCTTTGCATGATCATATTCCTGGATGTGATACACATCAATGGAATACGTCCTTCACTTCACTTCACCTGTTATCTAGAATGGTCTTTCCTGGTTCCTACCAGTCCTCTCAATTTAAGGTCAGTTTTTAAACTTCCAATTTCCAACTAGCAATATGAACGAATATAGAAGGCACTCCTGGTAACTAAAGATACGCAGACATACGGTGTCGTTCCCCCACGACTCCGTGTGTCTAGTTATCTTTAGTATCCCGGAGTCACTCCGTATACCTGATCATACTCTATCCCCAGCAAGAACTTCACATTCAGCCTATGTATTCTTGATGTTTTAATTCGGGAGGGCATTGTAATATGTCAGCTATAACATTGTGTCGTCATGAAGACCCCGTCTTCATGAAGACACCTTGCTGTAGCTGGCGTATGTCAATGTCCTACGGAATCCTCCCATCGAGAGTACACATCCTGCTCAAGTGATTTGGATATGATCTTAATATTTAAAAATCAACTTTCAGCAACCATGTTGATCCCTTTATCCTCGTTCCGTTACAGTTGTATATAGCTAAGAGAGACTAAATCCGTCCTTTAGCTTGCTATGCATCTTCTCCTTCGTACCGAAGGGCTGCATTTCTCTACTTGGTTCTCTTCTTAATCATTGGATTAAGCAGCCCGTTACCGACGGACGTGATAAGTTTAACCTATTAAACTTAACCAAGATTTTTCCCAACTGTAACTAAATTCAGAATTCTAGCTTATTAGACGTCATTTAAACGAGGTCTAATTCCCATAAATGTATTCATTTATTCTCCTTAACATTACATAGTTAAGGTCCATTAGTCATGGATATACTTATCCCATATCCTTTATTCTGAATTTAACATACGAGGTCATTAATGGAGTTCGAAAGCGAAGTTCGATTACTCCGAAGTAATTGATATTCCTTAGCTTACCAAGCTAATCCTGAATACCTATCAGTTATGGAATCATATTCTTCCTAATCCTTTTTAATGTCAATTAAAATTCATCTTTACCAAGTATGAACTAATTGCACATTTCAACTTAAAAGTTGCATTAAGGTAAGAATAGATATCAATTCCCATTTTCTTTTAACATCCATCCAAGGACAATTAAATAAATCCAAATCAGAAATAACATTATATTTCCAATTTAGTCAACAATATCAAACTGATATAGTCATTAAAATATCACACTTGTATTTGTATTCATCAATTCATGTCATAATCCATACATTTGCCAATCCAACTGAATGGACATTGTTTACATAAAACATCATTACAACTCATAGATAGAAGAATATACTTTCTTCTTTTTACAATTCCTCAAAGAGGAATAAAAGTAACAAAAATACAATTCATCTTCAACCAATCAAGAAGCATCAGAAAACAGCCATGTCTTCATTCTAATCAAATTCCATCTGCAAAATTATTTGCAACGGGTCAGTTCAATGAACTGAGCATATTAAGCACTTATCATTAAAATGAGGTGCTTCAACTTAACTGTCTCAATAAAAGAACCCTGCTTTTATGAAATGACAGTATGACATCAATCAAGAAATAGGCACCAAAAGAATGAACGTCATAACAAATGAACCATCAAATACCATCCCAATCAGCCAAAGAACTACTGTCCTATTTTCCACATAACCGTTACAAGTTCCAAATTACAATATTTGTAAAGTTAGGAATACAAGTAGCATACTGCTGATATAAACATACTGTTATCCTTTCCACACCTTTCATTAATAATAAATGCAAAGGGTTAAAACTAACTGAAACGTAAACCCATTACTTTCCTTTCAGTTCATGCATCATATTAGATTCCAAGCAATCAAGCACAGACAGAAAGCAAACAAAATGCATATAGTTGCTCATATCTAAGCACTACAAAATTCATTATAACGATTACAAATTTTCAACTGTATGAAAGAAGAAAAGATCATTTTTCCAAGTCATCCATCCACATTCTATCTCCTTCCTCATGACTGTCCTAAAAATGGAATCCAAACGAGACACAAATCAAGATAACAGTTCAGAGTGAAACTTACAAAATCCATTCGGAATTCACTTTCCGGCGGCAAAGAGTAATTTCATTCATAATCAGCTTTAAATGAAAACAAGGAAGATTTATCATCCTTATCAATACTTCATTTAAATCAGGCTCATATGAATATCCAAAACAGGTTAGTACAACATCGTATTTATCATAGATCAAATAGTATAAGGATGCATACTATATATTTACCGTACTAGAAGAAACCATAATTCTTTCACTGTATTGTAAACCAGATAAACAGTTATACAATCATGCAATCAATTATTCACATGATTTTCTAATTCTATGAACGCATTCCGTTCAAAATAAAATTTATTCATTGCTGTTACCTACAGCAAGACCAATCATAATGTACAGTAATTCAATGCTATTTCCAGAATTCAAACAGCCAAAGAGAAGAATTCATTCCTTTAAACTTTCAAATAAGAAAAAATCCATTTTCTTCAACTCAACAAGAATTACTCATGCTGATTTCATTTTCATTTTTTAAATGACTGTGCAAAGATCAGAGACCACAAGAATACATTCAAAATTTCCATTTGTACAGAAAAAATAAACAGCACTCAGAAACAATTTAAATGCCACTGTAATCTCTAAAACTGAACTTAAAGTTCAATAAACCAACTCCTGAATACTGATTTACCAAATCAAAACAGCAGAAAGAAGAAGAATTCCTTACCAATAAATGTTTCTACCCGAATCCATTTTTCTATTCACAATGATGTACAGAACCCAAAAATGTGATTTTCATACAATAATACCCTTATTATTAAAAACCCGCATAGGATATCAGATGCACAAAAAAGTATAATCAAAATAGGTCAAAAAGCAATACAATTTCCCAAGCATTTCCTTCTTGAACAGCAATCCAAATTAAAATGCGTTTTCACAAAGACAGTCAGAACTAAAAGGTCAAACAAACATCAATGAAACACAACAAATCATCTAAGCCCTTCAGCAAGATTCAACATGATTTATTTTTTCCATTTCACAGAATACAAGTCAAGCTCAAGTTTTCACGACTACAGTCTGAGCCAATGATCAAATCATTCCATACAACACAACAAACAACCTTTTCATCAAGCAAGAAGGACTGTAATCATCATATGTTCAGAAGAGAAAACAATTTCTTTTCCAGCTCCACGAATACTCAAAATCGTATTCGTCCATTACATAAAAGAAAAAGGAACAACAACAATTGTATTACTGGCATATCCTCTAACCGAGCTCGCAATGCTCAGATCAAACTCTAAAACCCATCCCTTAACAATTCAAAAAGAAATGCTATTCCCTTTTAATCCCGAAACAACAGAAAAGAAAGGAGTAAAGTCTTATTTATTTTTTTTAAGAAAACTTCAGTATAATAAAACGACATCAAGCCGCTCGCACAACCTATACAATCTTATCACAAAGTTCATATGACAAAAGAACATTGCACAGTAATAAAACAACCCACACTGCCTGCACAGTTCCATATAACATTTTACAGAGAAAAAACCCATTTCGAATTTCCATTTAACGTCAACAACCAACACAACATGGAGGTATTCCATTCAAAGAAATGCAAAGACAGTTAAACACAAACCAGAAAATGTGTGCATGTATGCGCGGTGCACATGCTGACGTGTGTGGGGTGTCGTGTGTGTGTGAGTGTGCGTGTGCGTGTACAGTGCTCTGTTGCGTGTGCGTGTGAGTGTGCGGGTGCATGTGCTGTGCCTGTTCTGTGGCATGTGCGTGTGCTGTGCATGTATTTTGTTTGTGCATTTGGTGAGTTGTGAAGTGTGCGTGTGCGGTGGAGTGTGTGCGTGTGCGTGGTGTGCGTGCATGTGAGCGGTGTGCGTCGCGTGTGCGATAGATCGGTGTGTGTAGGTGCATATGCGGTGGCTGATGCTTGGTGTGTGTGGTGTGGACAGTTGTGTGGCATTCATGTGCATGTGCATGTGATGGTTGCCTGGTAGTTTGTTGGTGTGTGTATGTTCTTTTGCGTGTGAGTGGGTGATTATGCAGTGATGTGAGTGCTTGCAGGGGCGTGTGCGAGTGATGGCGCAGTGCGGATGTGGGAGCGTGTAAGTGTTCGTGTGGTGGTAGTGCGCATGTGGTTGTAGTAGTTTGTGTGTGAGTGTGATTGCGTGTGAGGTGGGCCGGTGTTGCAGTGTTGATGTGGGTTGTTTGTGTGAATCGTGGCGTGTCGGTATACATGTGCGTGTGTGTGTCTGGTGTGTGTGAGTGTGAGTGTGTAGGGAAGGTCTGTGTGTGTGTGTGTGGAGACGTGTGCGTGTGCTGGTGCTGTAATTATGTTATGTGGCATTTTGAGGTGCGTGTGTTGCGTACGGAGTGTGTGGTGTGAGTGCATGTCGTGGGTTATGCGTGTATGTGACGATGTGCATGTGAATTTTGTGAGTGTGCGTGTGTTGTAGGTGATTATGACTGGGAGGGTAGGTGTGTGGCGTGCATGTGAGTGCTGTGTTGGTGTACGTGTTTGTGATATCTGTGTGTTTTTGTGTGGGTGTGGTGTGTGCTTTTGCTGTGGAGTGGCAGCGTGTCTATGCTGTGCATGTGCCTGTGAAGTGCATGATGTGCGGGGGCATGAGAGTGTGCACTGTAAGTCGTGCATTTGCATGTTGCGTGGGCATGGTATTTAGTGTTGTTTGCTCGGCGTGCGCATGCGTCTACCTGGCATGTGTGTGTGATGCCGTTGTGTCTGCGTGTGGGCTCTGTATACTTGTGCGATGTGCAGGGCGTGTGCCTATTATGTGTGTGTGCGGGCGCGTGCGGTGCATGTGCGTGTTGCGGGATGTGCGTTACACATGCGTGTGCGTGTGATGTGTGCGTGTGCGTGGTGAGTGTGTGTGTGCGCGGTTTGTGTGTGAGCATGTGTGTTTGCATATGGTGGTGGATGTGCGTGTGCGTGTGCATGTGCGTGTAAGTGTGTGGTGTGGGCATGTGATGTGTTGTGCTGGTATATTGTTTGTGTGTGTGTGTTTGTTGCTGGTGTGCAAATGCTGTGCGTGCTGGTGTGGATACCTGTGCATGTGTGTATGCATGTGCGTGTGCGTGTGCATGTGCGTGTGCGTGTGCATGTGCGTGTGCATGTGCTTGTGCCTGTCTGTTTGTGTGTGTGTGTGTGTGTGTGCTTGTGGTGTGTGATTGCATGTGCATGTGCGTATGCGTGTACCTGTGCATGAGCATGTGCGTGTTCGTGTGCGTGTGTGTGCACATGTGTGTGTGCATGTGTCCGTGCGTGTGCAGGTGCGTGTGTATGTGTCAGTGCGTGCGTATGTTGGTGTGCATACGTGTGCGAGTGTGTGTGTGTGTGTAGGTGCATATGCATTTGCGGGTGCGTGTGCACGTGTGTGAGTGTGAGTGTGCATGTGCGTGTGCTTGTGCCTATCTTTGTGTTTGTGCATTTGTGTGTGTACGTGTGCTTGTGTGTGTTTGCGTGTGCATGTGTGCGTGCGTGTGAGGGTGTGTGCGTGTGTGTGTGTGTAGGTATGTATGTGTATGTGTGTGGTTGTGCATTCGTGTGCGTGTGCATGTGCTTGTGCTTGTCAGTTTGTTTGTGTGTGTGTGTGTGTGTGCTTGTGTGTGTGCATGTGTGCTTATGCGTGCGCGTGTGCGAGTGCGAGTGCCTGTGCGTGTGCGAATGCGTGTGCGTATGCTTGTACGTGTTCGTGTGCGTTTGTGTGTGCATGTGTGTGTGTGCATGTACGTGTGCGTTTGTGTGTGCATGTGCGTGTGTATTTTAGTGTGTGTGTGCGCATGCGCATGCATCTGCGTGCGCATTTGTGTGCATCTGCCCATGTGTCTGCATGTGCGTCTCTATCTACTTGTGCATGTGCAGGTGCGTATGCCTATCTATGTGTGTGAACGTGTGCGTGTGCATGTGCGAGTGTGTGTGTGCGTGCGCTTGCGTGTGCGTGTGCATGTGCGTGTACGTGTGCATGTGCGTGTGCCTTTGCATGTGTGAGTGTGCGTGTGTGTGGGGTGTGCGTGTGCGTGTGCGTGTGCATGTGCTTGTGTGTGTGTGTGTGTGTGTGTGTGTGTGTGTGTGTGTGTGTGTGTGTGTGTGTGTGTGTGTGTGTGTGTGCGTGTGCATGTGCCTATGTGTGTTTGCGTGTGCGTGTGTGCGTGCGTGTGAGGGTGTGCATGCGTGTGCATGTGTGTGTAGGTGCGTATGCGTGTGCGGATGCGTGTGTGTGTGGTTGTGCGTGTGTGTGCGTTCGTGTGCATGTGCATGTGCTTGTGCCTGTCAGTTTTTTTGTGCGTGTGTGTGTGCTTGTGTGTGTGCATGTGTGCTTATGCGTGTGCATGTTCGTGTGCATGTGCATGTGTGTGTGCGTGTGCTTACGCGTGTGAGTGTGCAGGAGAGTGTATGTGTTCGTGTGCGTGTGTGTGCGCATGTGTGTGTGTCGGTGTGTGTGTGTGCATGTGTCCATGCATGTGCAGGTGCGTGTGCATGTGCGGGTACACGTGTGTGTGTGTGTGCATGTGTCTGTGTGTGCGTGTGAGTGTGCGTGTGCGTGTGGGTGTGTTTCTGTGCGTGTGTGTATGCGTGTGTGTGTGCGTGTCTATGTCTGCATGTGCATGTGTGTGTCTTCGTGTGTGTGTGCGTGTGTGTGTCAGCTTGTGCGTGTGTGCGTGTGCGTGTGTGCGTGAGTGTGTGGGTTTGCGTGTGTGTGCGTGTGTGTGTTTGAGTGTGAGTGTGCGTGTGCTTGTGCCTGTCTTTGTGTTTGTACGTTTTTACGTGTGCTTGTGTGCGTGCGTGTGTGGGTGTGTGTCTGTACGTGTGCGTGTGAGTGTGTGTGTGCTTGTGAATATCTGTGTGTTTGTGAGTGTGTGTCTGCTTGTGCCTGTGAGTGTCTGTGTGTCTGTGCTTGTGCATGTGCCTGTGCCTATGCATGTGCGGGTGCGTGTGCGTTTGCGTGTGTGTGTGCATGTGCATTTTAGTGTTTGTGTGCTCATGTGCATGCGTCTGCATGCGCATGTGTGTGCGTCTACCCATGTGTCTGCGTGTGCGTCTCTGTCTACTTGTGCGTGTGCAGGTGCGTGTGCCTATCTATGTGTGTGTGCATGTGCGTGTGCGTGTGTGTGTGCGTGTGCGTGTGCGTGTGCATGTGCATGTGCGTGTGTGTGTGCGTGTTTGCGTGTGGTGTGTGCGTGTGTGTGTGCATTTGCCTTTGCATGTTGTGTGTGTCTGTGTGCCAGTGTGTGGTGCGTGTGCATGTGCGGGTGCATTGCAATTTGTCGTGTGTGTGTGCGGGTGCATTGGGCGTGTGCAGTTGTGGTCTTGTGTGTGCTTGTGCGTGTGCGTGTGTGTGTTCGTTTGCGTGTCTGTGTGCGTGTGCATGTGCGTGTGTTTATGTGCATTTGCATGTGCGTGTGTGTGTGCGTGTGCACGTGCGCATGTGTGTGCGTGTGCGTGTGCGCATGCGTGTGTGTGCGTGTGCGTGTGCCTTTACATGTGTGCATGTGCATGTGCGTGTGCATGTGTGCATCTGTGTGGTGCGTTTGTGTTTGCGTGTGCATGTCCGTGTGTTTGTGTGTGTGTTTGTGTTTGCGTGTGTGTTTGTGTGTGTGCGTGTGCGTTGTGGCCGTGTGTTGAATGCGTGTGCGTGTTGGCGTGTGCGTGTGCATGTGCGTGTGCTGTGCGTGGCATGTGGCGTTACGTGTGCATGGTTGTCCAGTGCGTGTGCAGGGTGTGGGCATGTTCGCGGCCTTGTGTGTGTGCGTGGTGCTTAATGTCTTGTCTCCTTTTCGTAGTTTCCTGTGCGTGTGTCATTGTGCGTGCACGTGCACGTGTGCTTGTGCATGTGCATGTCCCTATGCTTGTGCATGTGCATGTTTGTGTTTTTTTGTGTGTGCATGTGTAGATGCGTGTGCCTATCTATGTGTGTGCGCGTGTCCGTGTGCGTGTGTGTGCGCGTGTGCGTGTGCATGTAAGTGTGCGTGCGCGTGTGCGTGTGCGTGTGCGTGTGTGTGTGTGCGTGTGCGTTTACCTTTGTATGTGTGTGTCTATGTGCGTGTGTGGGTGCGTGTGCAATGTGCATGTGCGTGATGCGTGGGTGTGCGTGTGCGTGTGCGTGTGCGTGTGCGTGTGCGGTGCGTGTGCGATGTGTTGTAGTGTGCGTGTGCTTTTCGTTTACTTTTGTATGTTTTGTGTGTCCCCTGTGTTGCGTGTGTGTGCGGTGCGTGTGCGTGTGCCGTGTGTGCGCGCGTGGTGTGCGCCGTGCATGTGCGTGTGCGTTTGCGGTGCGTGTACGTGTGCCTTTGCATTTGTGCAGTGCGGCACGGCGTTGTGGGGTGTGCGCCTGCGTGGTGTGTTTGTGTGCTTGTGCGCCTTGTGTGTGCTTGTGCGTGTGGTTTTGCTTGTGCTTGTGCCGTGTGCCGTGTGCGTATTGCTTTGCCTGTGCGTGCGTGTCCTGTCGTGTGCGTGTGCGTATGCTTGTGCCTGTTTCATCGTGTGCCCTGTGCCGTGGTGCATGTGCGTGCACGTGGCACGTGTCCTTGTGCCTGTTCAAAATGTCCCTAATGGGGCCGTGTGCATGTGCATGTTTGTGTTTTTTTTTGTGGTGTGCCATTGTAGATGCGTGTGGCCCCTATCTATTTGTGTGCCGCGTGTCCCCCGTGTGTGGCTGTGTTTGGTGGCGCGTGTGGCGTGTGCATGTAAGTTGTGCTGCGCGTGTTGCGTGTCGTGTGCCGTTTGGTGTGTGTGCGTGTGCGTTTACCTTTGTATGTGTGTGTCTGTGTGCGTGTGTGGGTGCGTGTGCATGTGCGTGTGCGTGTCCGTGTGCGTGGGCGTGTGGCGTGTGGGCTGTGCGTGTTGCCGTGTGCGTGGCGTGTGTTGTGGTGTGCGTGTGCGTGTTTGCGTTTACCTTTGTTTGTGTGTCTGTTTGCGTGTGGGGGGTGTGTATCGTGTGCGTGTGCGTGTGCCGTGTGTGCGCTCGTGCGTGCCGTGCCGCGTTTCATTTGTCCGTGTGCGTGTGCGTGTGCGTGTACGTGTGCCTTTGCATGTGTGCATGTGCGTGCACGTGCGTGTGCGTGTGCGTCTGCGTGTGTGTGTGTGTGTGCTTGTGCGTGTGTGTGTGCTTGTTGGCGGTTGGTTGTGGTGTTGTCTTGTGCGTGTGGTGTGCGTGATGCGTGTGCCTGTTGCGTGGAGCGTGTACGTGTTCGTTAGTGCGTGTGCGTGCGACATGCGTGTTTTTTGTGTGTGGTGTGTTGGCATGTGCGTTGTGTATGTGTCAGTGCGTGCGTGTCGTGGGTGTGCATGCGTGTGCGGTACGGTGCGTGTGGAGTGTGTGGTGCGTGTGTCCTGTGTAGGTGCCGAATGCATTTCTCTGTGGGTGCGTGTGTGTGTTGCGTGTGGCGTGTGTGAGTGTGAGTGTGCATGTGTGTAGTGCTTGTGCCTAAAATGTATGTCTTTTTGTTTGTGCATTTGTGTGTGTGTGTGGTGATTGTGGTGTGTGTGTGTGTGTGGTGTGTGGTGTGTGTGTTGGTGTTGGTTGTGGCGTCGCGGTGTGCTGTCATGTGTGTGTCTGCGCGTGCATGTGTGTCTTTGCGTGTGCGTGTGTGCGTGCGTGTGAGGGTGTGTGTGTGTAGGTGCGTATGCGTGTGCGGAAGCGTGTGTGTGTGGTTGTGCGTGCGTGTCCGTTCGTGTGCATGTGCATGTGCTTGTGCTTGTCAGTTTGTTTGTGCGTGTGTGTGTGTGTGCTTGTGTGTGTGCGTGTGTGCTTATGCGTGTGCGTGTGTGTGTGCGAGTGCGTGTGCGTGTGTGTATACATGTACGTGTGCAGGAGCGTGTACATGTTTGTAACATCCCCATTTTAAGATACCAGAACAAGGGAATTTTTTTTTTTTTTTTTTTTTTTGATAACGTTCTCTATTATGAATTATAAAATTCAAACACATGTTCAAGTTTTAATAATTGTTTTCTGCCCAAACAACGCAGTTTGGATCACACAATTTCTTTTTAAAACTGATGTTCCCTATTCGCATATTTACAATATGGAACACACATTCAATGCCATTCAATCTTATAACAGATTCTATATGCTGCTGTAAATGACTCGAGGAACTGCCGATCTTCCATTTTCATGGCTCGGAGTTTCATCGATCCTTCATTTCATGACTCGGCAACAACCGATCCTTCATGTTCGTTTATGCATAGTATATTATATATACATGTTCTCATAACCGTTTCCGGTTATCAAAGTGATCCATTTAAGAAGCCTATCTGAATATCTGTTACTAATATTCATCTGACATCCTGCATCTTAAATTAAGTGATAAGGACAACGCAACCAGCACTTGCGATACTTTGGCCAAAGATTTTCACATGCTTTGCATGATCATATTCCTGGATGTGATACACATCAACGGAATACGTCCTTCACTTCACTTCACCTGTTATCTAGAATGGTCTTTCCTGGTTCCTACCAGTCCTCTTCGTTTAAGGTCAGATTTAAACTTCCAATTTCCAACTAGTAATATGAACGAATATAGGAAGACACTCCTGGTAACTAAAGATACGCAGACATACGGTGTCGTTTCCCCACGACCTCGTGTGTCTAGTTATCTTTAGTATTCCGGAGTCACTCCGTATACCAGATCATACTCCTATCCCCTGCCAAGAGTTACACATTCAGCCTATGTATTCTTGATGTTTTAATTCGGGAATACACATCCTGCTCAAGTGATTTGGATACGATTTGATAATTAAGAATCAACTTTCAGCATCCATGTTGATCCCTTGATCCTCGTTTCCGTTACAGTTGTATATAGCTAAGAGGGACTAAATCCGTCCATTAGCTTAATATGCATCTTCTCCTTCGTGCTGAAGGGCTGCATTTCCCTACTTGGTTCTCTTCTTAATCGTTGGATTAAGCAGTCCATACCGACGGACGTGATAAGTTTAACCTATTAAACTTAGCCAAGATTTTCCCAACTGTAACTAAATTCAGAATTCTAACTTATTAGACGTCATTTAAACGAGGTCTAATTCCCAAGAAATGTATTCATTTGTTCTCCTTAACGTTACATAGTTAAGGTCCATTAGTTATGGATATACTTGTCCTATATCCTTTATTCTGAATTTAGCATACGAGATCATTAATGGAGTTCGAAAGCGAAATTCGATTACTCCGAAGTTAATTGATATTCCTTAGCTCCTAAGCTAATCCTGAATACCTGTCGGTTATGGAATCATATTCTTCCTAATCCTTTTTAATGTCAATTAAAAATTCATCTTTATCCAAGTATGAACTAATTGCATATTTCGACTTAAAAGTTGCATTTAGGTAAGAATAGATATCAGTTCCCATTTAGCATCCATCCAAGGACAATTCAACAAATCCAAATCAAGAAATAACATTATATTTCCAATTTAGTCAACAATATCAAACTGATATAATTATTAAAATATCACACTTGTAATTGTATTCATCATTTCATGTCATAATCCATACATTTGCCAATCCAACTGAATGGGCATGGTTTACATAAAACATCAATACAACTCATAGATAGAAGAATATACTTTCTTCTTTTCACAATTCCTCAAAGAGGAATAAACGCAATAATTACAATTCATCTTCAACTAATCAAGAAGCATCAGAAAACAACCATGTCTTCATTCTAATCAAATTCCATCTGCAAAATGATTTGCACGGGTCAGTTCAATGAACTGAGCATATTAAGCACTTATCATTAAAATGAGGTGCTTCAACTAACTGTCTCAATAAAAGAACCCTGCTTTTATGAAACGACAGTAAGACATCAATCACGAAATAGGCACAAAAGAAAGATCAGCATAACAACTGAACTATCAAAATATCATCACAATCAGCCAAAGAACTGATGTCCCGTTTCCACATAGCCGTTACAAGTCTTAATTCACAATATTTGCAAAGTTAGAAATACAAATAGCTTACTACTGATATGACATACTGTTATCCTTTCCACGCCTTTCATTAATAATATACGCAAGGATGAAACTAACTGAAATGTAAACCCATTACCTTCCTTTCAGTTCATGCATCATATTAGATTCCAAACAATCAAGCACAGACAAGAAAGCGAACAGCAATGCATATAGTCGCTCATATCTAAGCACTACAAGATTCGTTATCAACGAATTATAGATTTCCAACTGAATGAAAGAAGAGCAGATCATTTTTCCAAGTCATTCATCCATGTTCCTATTTCTTTCCACATGACTGTTCTAAAAATGGAATCCAAATGAGACACAAATCAAGATAACAGTTCAGAGTGAAACTTACAAAATCCATTCAGAATCCACTTTCTGGCAGTAAGAGTAATTTCATTTATAGTCAGCTTTAAATGAAAACAAGGAAGAATTTATCATCCATATCCATACTTCATTTGAATCAGGCTCATATGAAAATCCGAAACAGGTTAGTACAACATTGTGTTTATCATAGATCAAATAGTATAAGGATGCATACCCTATATTTACCGTACTAGAAGTTATTTCTTTCACTGCATGTTAAACAGATAACAGCTCCACAATCATGCAATCCAAGGCTAAGTCGTAATCACCAAAACAATTCGATCTTAAAAGACCGATCAGCATTAATAAACACGACTAATCATCATACCTTCTTAGCAAGAAAACAATATATTTCACTATGAGTTCAGAAGGAGAGACTATTTCTTTTCCAGCTTCCACGATTGCTCAAAATCGTATTTGTCCATTTACTTAAAAGAAGAAACACAGTAATAATTGTTTTACCAGCATACCCTTCTAACCGAGTCTGCATTGCTCAGATAGAATTCACAAACCCATCTCTCAAGGATCAAAAGAAATGCTATTTCTTTTCAACGAAACAACAAAAAGAAAAAGAAAAGTCTTGGTTCTTTTAAGCAAGAAAAAGAAAGAAACAACAAAAACATGTTACCATTTCTTCCCTCAAACCCAGTTCGTAGGCTCATACAAAAAAAACAATGTTGTATTCTTCATAATCAAACACAACACAGAGAGAAAGGAACTATTTCCTTTTTAAAGAAATTTCAGTATAGAAACAACCTCAAGCAACTCGTACATCCTGTACAGTTATATCACGAAAGACCATATAACAAAGAACATTCTCATAGCAGTGAAAACAACCCACACAGTATACCAGTTCTTGATATAATACATAAATAGTGAAATACCCATTCCATACAACTCGAAAAGAAATGATATTCCTTTAAATCCCGAAACAACAGATAGTAAACAAAAAAAAGATCTTATTTCCTTCAATGAAAACTTCAGTATAGGAACGACCTCAAGCCGTTCACACAACCAATACAATCATATCACAAGTTCATGTGACAAAAGATCAATCGTACAGCAATAAAATAACCCACACTGCCTGCACAGTTCCATATCCTATTTTTCAAGAAAAACCAGTTCGATTTTCCATATAACGTCAATAACCAGCACAACATGGAGGTATTCTAACTCCTTTATACAGGCAAAGACAGTTCCAAACACAACAGCAAGGAAACGATTGCTCAGTAAGGAGAATAACTCACACAGCCTGTTCCGATTTCATACAACATGAACAGAGAAATAAAATATCTATTTCAATCCACTATAATGTCAACAACCAATACAGTAATTCATGTTCCAACTTGATTCGTGCAAAGACGAATCAAAGCCTAGCAACCAGAAGCGATTCTTCTTATCATTTTCAAAAAAAGAAAGCAAGAATCAACTAAATCCAAATCAAATCGACTCGACAACAATCACATAATCGGATCTGGGTGCAGAGGATAGACTATGAGAGACTTGCCTTCAGATGTAGGCGTTGCTTCCAAACTGGTCATGTTACAGATGACTGTGAACACTCCAAACGTAAGACCAAAACAGCCTGGTGGAGGGATTCTCTACCTGAACATCTTACAATCGACTCAAATCCGGCTAAGGATTCAAGTGCCCCCCTGCAAGCTAACTCACCCATCATGGTTGATTCACAGACCAATACAGAGAAGCCTCCAGATTATTCTTTACAGGCTGCTGATTCAGTGATTAAAGATATTCCGACCTCCCATTTGGGTCACTCCCCCATCAAACCTATTGCAGTTTTTCCGACTGTAGTGGATGTGGGAAATCAGGAATGGACAGTGGTGGATCGGAAAAAGAAGGGTAATGCCAAATCTAAATCCCCCACCATATCGGACAAGATTTGATTCTTGTCTTTTTGGGCGCTATCATTGCTACATTTTGGCTTATGGCCTGCTACGCAGTTGCTAGGCAGCTGTGTTGTTGTTTTGTTGCTGTTTTGTTGCAGCTGGTTTGCTTTTGTTGGTTCCTTCCTTGTCAGTTTTTGTTGGGCTCTTTTGTGATGATCGTCTGGTTGTTTTCTCTGTTAGTGGTCGGCCGGAGTACATTGTTATCATTTTTGTGGCCGGACCACTGCGTGTTTGCTGTTTGATCACTGTCCAGCAGGTGTTTTTTTGCTGTTGTGTTGCTGTTGATTGTTTCTTTGCAGACTGCGTTCTGCACTTGGTCCTTATTGTTATATCAG
>CM034146.1:528709522-528717022 GCA_019776745.2 Taxus chinensis | reverse complement strand
GCGCGCATTTGTGTGTTTGCATGTGCGTGTGCGTGTGCGTGTGAAAGTTGTGTATGTGTGGGTTGTGTTTCTACGTGTCCGTGTGCGTGTGTGTGCGGGTGTGATTGTGGGTGTGCTTATGCTTGTGCGGGTGTGCGTGTGCGTGCAGTTGCGTGTAGGTGTGTGTGCATGTGCATGTGCGTGTGCGTGTGCGTGTGCATGCAAGTGAGTGTGCATGTGTGTGTGGCTATATGTCTGTGTTTGGGTGTGCGTGTGTGTGTCCGTGTGCCTAAGAGTGTGCGTGCAAGTGGGTGTGCATGTGTGTGTTCACGTGCATGTGCCTATACATCTATGTATGCATGTGCGTGTGCATGTGCATGTGTAGGTGCATGTGCATGTGCTGGTGCATGTGTCTGTGTGCATGTGTGCGTGTGTACGTCTGAGTGTGCGTGTGCGTGTCTATGTGTTTGTCTGCGTGTGCATGTGTTTGTGTGCATGTGAGTGTGCGTGTGCATGTCTATGTGCGTTTGCATGTGTGTGTGCATGTGTGAGTGTGTGTGTGTGTGTGTGTGTGCGTGTGTGCGTGTGTGTGTCTGCAAGTGTGTGTGTGTCTGTGTGTGCGTGTGTTTGTGTGCGTGCATGTGTGGGTGTGCGTGCGTGTGCTTGTGCCTATGAGTGTGCGAGTGTGTGTGCCTGTGTAGGTGCGTGTGCATGTGCTTGTGCATGTGCCTGTGCGGGTGCGTGTGCATGTGCGTGTGCGTTTGCGTGTGTGTTTGCGTGTGTGTGTGCGTGTGCGAGTTCGCATGCGTCTACGTGCGCATGTGTGTGCGTATGCACGTGTGTCTGCGTGTGCGTCTCTGTCTACGTGTGCGTGTGCATGTGCATGTGCCTATCTGTGTGTTTGTGTGCATGTGTGTGCATGTGCCGGTCAGTGTACATGTGCATGTGCGTGTGCGTGTGCGTGTGCGTGTGCATGTGCGTTTGCGTATGCGTGTGCGTGTGTTAGTTCTTATCTGTGTGCGTGTGTGCATGTGCGTGTGCATGGTGCGTGTGTGTGTGCGTGTGTGTGCGTGTATTTGTGTGTGTTTGCGTGTCTGTTTGTGTGTGCATGTGCACGCACGTGTGTGTGTGCGTGTGTGTGTGAGTGCGTGTACATGTGTCCGTGTGTGTGCACGTGTGCTCGTGCGTGTGTGTGTCCCTATGCTTGTGCGTCTGTGAGTGCATGTGTGTGTGTGCATGTGTCTGTGTGTGCTTGTGCGTGTGTGTGCGTTTGCGTGTATGTGTGTGTATGTGTGTGCGTGTGTGTGTCTGTGTGTGCATGTGTGTGTGCGTGTGCGTGTGCGTGTGCGTGTGTGTGTGCATGTGTGTGTGCGTGTGCATGTGTCCGTGCGTGTGCACGTGTGCTCGTGCGTGTGTGTGTCCCTATGCTTGTGCGTGTGCATGTGTGTGTTTGTGTGTGTGTGTGCATGTGTAGGTGCGTGTGCAGGTTCGTGTGTGTGTGTGGGTGCATGTGTGTGTGTGTGCATGTGTCTGTGTGTGCTTGTGCATGTGCATGTGCGTGTGTGTGTGCGTTTGCGTGTCTGTGTGCGTGTGCGTGTGTGTCTGTGTGTGCATGTGTGCGTGCGTGTGTGGGTGTGTGTTTTTGCGTGTGCTTGTGTGTGTGCATGTGTGGGTGTGCGTGCATGTGCGTGTGCATGTGTGTGTGTAGGTGCTGTTGTTGCAAATCAGCAGCACCCCTGGATGCAAATCAGGTTTCTAAGTTGATGTTTCAGGCATCCAGTGTGATTGCACAACATTGAAACCTCTCTCCAAGTGTGGGACTTGTAAAATGAGAGAGGAATCTGCAGATTAGAGGCTTGTTCCTCAAACTCCTCTGATCAGATATGTTATTTGCACAATTGCAGAGGTTTGAATCCTAATCCTACTCTAAATTCCAAGGAGACAGAGATAGAAAGTGCAAAAATTGAAACTAAACTAATAGGTGATACACCAAAGGAGTGGTGAACACTTCTTGTTCATGCAAATTGACACAATTTCATAAAATGCAACATGAAACATCATACACAGGCTGATAAGATGCAATTAGAGGTTTGAAATGAAGCAAGACAAAACAAACAAAGTACTGAAAATTGATCACAGAGTCTGCACTGTCATTTTTCACTGTCAAAATCCTTGCATTTGCAACATCAAAGAGGCAGAAACCTGTTACAATCATGAAGAAGGTCTAATACTTACAAAAATCACTTGTTGAAGGTGAAAGAAGAAGCTTGCTATCCAAAAAAAATGTTCAACCTCAAAAAATGAGCCAAATCTGGGTTTTACAATGCATGGGTCGAGCCCAGGAGAGAGAAAACGTGTAAAAAACGTGGAAGTCATTCCCCATTGAATGAAGATGCATTAAAACAACATGGGCGTCCTTACAGACCCATGCCCTGACATTTTGGCCATGCTGAAGAAGAATGCGACCCATTTTGCATTAAAACTGGTTGTTGAAATGTCATTTCTTGCCATTACCACGTGCCAGAGGAGTTTCTTGATTTTCTCTCTCCAAACTCAACCAAAATGCAAAATTGACCAAGGAATCATGTAGAGAATTTCACCAGCTTTCCATTGATATAAAGAACGCGAAAATCCGAGCTCTGGATTGAAAGATATGGCGATTTGAAAATTTAGGGCAAAAACAGGCCTAAATCGGATTGGTGGGCAAAAGTTTGAATTTTTACCCGTTTGGTCTTTGGAATTTTTTTCAAATTTTCCCCGCGCTCCGCCACTGCAGGTGCCACGTGGTGGCTTCCTAATGGCCGCGGGCCTCCTAAGGGAAAATTTCCCACAAAAACTCCGCCAAGCCATAACTTGAAAAATATGAGGAGTTAGGAAGAAAACTTTACCTTTCTAGAAAGCTGAGAGAGAGCTCTATCTATTGGTGCCTTTTTTAGAAAGATTTGAGCGCCTAAAAATAAAAAATGGAGACTGAGGCATAAGAGAGGTAAGAACACAAGGAGTTAGCCACAAAAATGAGCAGGGGCACATTTTGGATAACAGGTGCGTATGCCAGTGCGGGTGCGTGTGTGTGTGTGTGAGTGTGTGTGTCTACGTGTGCTTGTGATTGTTTATGTGCTTGTGACTATTTGTGTGTTTGTGCGTGTGTGTGTTCTTGTGCCTATGAGTGTGCGTGTTTCTGTGCGTATGCATGTGCCTGTGCCTGAGCCTGTGCGGGTGCGGGTGCGGGTGCGTGTGCATGTACGTGTGCGTTTGAGTGTGTGTGTGCGTGTGCATGTGCATGTGCGTGTGCGAGTGCGCATGCGTCTGCGTGTGCATGTGTGTGCGTCTTCCCATGTGTCTGCGTGTGCGTCTCTGTCTACTTGTGCATGTGCGTGTAAGTGTGCGTGTGCATGTGCCTATCTATGTGTTTGTGTGTGTGTGTGTGTGTGCATGTGCATGTGAGTGTACATGTCCATGTGCGTGTGCGTGTGTGCATGCATGTGTCAGAGCCTATATGTGTGCGTGTGCGTGTGTGCATGTGCGTGGTGCGTGTGTGTGTGCATGTGCGTGTGTTTGTGTGTGTTTGCGTGTGTGTTTGCATGTGCGTGTGCGTGTGCGTGTGCGTTTGCATGTGCATGTGCGTGTGTGTGTGCAGCTGCGTGTGTGTGTGTGTGTGCGCGTGCGTGTGTGGGTGTGTGTGCATGTGCGTGTGCGTGTGCATGTGCGTGTGCGTGTACGTGTGCGTGGGCGTGTGCGTGTGCGTGGGCATGTGCACGTGTGTGTGTGCGTGTGTGTGTGCTTATGCCTGTGAGTGTGCGTGTGTCTGTGCCTGTGATGGTGCGTGTGCATGTGCCTGTGCATGTGCCTGTGTGGGTGCGTGTGTGTGTGCGTGTGCGTGTGCATTTGCATGTGCGAGTGCGCATTCGTCTACGTGCACATGTGTGTGCGTCTTCCCGTGTGTCTGCCTGTGCGTCTCTGTCTACTTGTGCGTGTGCATGTGCGTGTTCGTGTTTGTGTGTCTATCTGTGTGTTTGTACATGTGTGCGTGCATGTGCCTGTGAGTGTACGTGTGCATGTGCATGTGCGTGTGCGTGTGCGTGTGCGTGTGCGTGTGCCTATCTGTGTGTTTGTGTGTGTGTGTATGCATGTGCCTGTGAGTGTACATGTGTGTGTGTGCATGTGCGTGTACGTGTACGTGTGTGTGTGCATGTGCGTGTGCGTGTGTGTGTGCCTATCTATGTGTTTGTGCGTGTGTGTGTGCATGTGCCTGTGAGTGTACATGTGCATGTGCGTGTGTGTGCACTTATGTGTGCGCGTGTGCATTCGTGTGTGGGTGTGTGTGCGTGTGCATGTGCGTGTGCGTGTGCGTGTCTGTGTGAGTGTCCTTGTGCGTGTGCATGCGCATGTGTGTGTCTGTGTCTGCATGTGCATGTGTAGATGCGTCTGCAAGTGCGTGTATGTGTGCAGGTGCATGTGTCCGTGTGTGCGTGTGAGTGTGCGTGTCAATGTGCGTGTGCATATGTGCGTGTGCGTGTGTATGTGCGTGTGCGTGTGTGAGTGTGTGTGTGTGTGTGCGTGTGCGTGTGTGTGTGTGTGTCTGCGTGTGTGTGTGCGAGTGCGCAAGCGTCTATGTGTGCATGTGTGTGCGTCTTCCCGTGTGTCTGTGTGCGTGTCTCTGTCTACTTGTGCGTCTACGTGTGCGTGTGTCTATCTATGTGTTTGTGCGTGTGTGTGTGCATGTGCCTGTGAGTGTACATGTGCATGTGCGTGTGCGTGTGTGTGTGCCTATCTATGTGTTTGTGCGTGTGTGTGTGTGTGCCTGTCCCTGTGATTGTGCGTGTGCGTGTGCGTGTGAGTGTGCATGTGCATGTGCGTGTGCGTGTGCTCGTGCGCGTGCGTGTGCGTGCATGTGTGTGCGCGTGTGCATCCGTGTGTGGGTGTGCATGCGTGTGCAATAAAAGAATATCTCACCTCATAGTCATCTAGGCTTTGGCTGAAGAAAGCAATTGGCTGCTCATCATTGTCCTTGTTTCTGCTACCAAAATGGCAGAAATAGTATCATTACCTCCAAATGCATAGAGGATGAAATCCTTGGAGAAATCCGGGTTGATGAGAGAGTTGGCTTTGGAGATGGCTTCTTTGATTGCTTCAAAACTCTCCTTGCCTTCTGCTGTCCACTTGAAAGCCATGCTTTTCTTTTTAACATTTTGGTGATAGGTTTGACACAAGGGCTGCAAAATCTGGGACAAACCTCTGAAAACAAAGTTTATTCTCCCCAAGAAACTCTGAAGGGCCTTCTTGTGGCTTGGCAATGGTAGTGCTCTTATGGCTTCAACCCTCTCTGGATCAATTGCTAATCCTTCTTTGGAGACAATATGGCCAAGGAGCTTTCCTTCATGTGCTAGGAAGATACACTTCTTAGGATTCAAAGACACTCCAAATCTCCTGCACCCTTTGGAAGACTTGTCTCAAATGAGAGAGGTGGTCTGCTGCATTCTTTGAAAAAATAGTGATATCATCAAGGTATATCAGCACCACATTGTTAATCAAACCTTTGAACGCCATGTCCATTGCTCTTTGGAAGGTAGCTCCAGCGTTGGACAGCCCAAATGGCATTTTCCTGTATGCATAAGTTCCCCATTTGGTTGTGAAGGCTGTCTTGAACTGATCTTCTTCCTTCACCATAATCTGATTGTAGCCCGAGTAGCCATCAAGTAGTGAAAACCTCTCGGAGCCAGCCACAACTTGCAAAATTTGCTCCATAGAAGGGAGTGGGTAATGGTCCTTGAGAGATGCTCTATTCAAGTCTCTGAAGTCAACACACAATCTGATCTCTCCACTCTTCTTTCTGACTGGAACTAAGTTGGCAACCCAACTAGAATGCTTGATTGGGAATATGATTCTTGACTCAATCAACTTGTTCAATTCCTTCCTCATGAGAGGTTCCATGTGTGGATTGACTGGCCTTTTTTTTTCTGCCTGATGGGCTTAGTATTTGGATCCAACTCAATGGTGTGCTGAGCTAACTTGGGATTGAAACCTTTCAAATCTTCGTAGCTCCAAGAAAACACATCAGGGAACTCTTGACACAGCTGTATGAACTCATACCTTTCTTGTTCAGTTGTCATCTTTCCAATTTGCAATGGTTTTTGTTCTCTTCCACCAAGATGGATACTGAATCTTCTCTCTTGACCTGAATGTTTGCTTTCTCTTTCCTAAACTGATCATTGGGATTGAAAATGGACTCCAAAGTGATAAGTCCCTTGGGCAGCTTGTTAGTTTTCTCAGCTGTACCACTTGGTCACCATACTGCTGTTCCAATTTTTCCTGATTTTTAGCTGAGAACTCAGCTTCTTCTTGTAAGAAATGGATGATTTGCTGGTCATTCTCAAACACTTGCCAACTTACATTGTTATCCGGCACTGAAGGCCTCACAATCACATGGATGTTTGGTTGTACCTTGTCTTTTTGAATGCTCTCCACAATGTCAAAGGCTGCCCCAACTGCTGCAAGCCTGTCAGCAGCTTGGTTTCTCTTTCCTAGGAATGGATTTTGATGCCAAAACCCTCAAAAAATCTTCAATGAGGTCCCACACCCTGTTCTTGTAGCACTTGAGTAGATCATTCTTGACAGCATGCTGCCCCTTGACCTGGTTGACAACAATCAATTCACTGTCACCAAAGACTTGCAAGTTCTTTATTCCTCTCTTTATTGCCCAATGCATCCCTTGCACCAAGGTTTCATATTCAGCAGTGTTATTGGAGCATGCAAACTGAAATCTAAAAGCTGAATAGTACTTTACTCCTTGAGGTGAAATAAGCATAGCTCCACCTCCTGCACCTTGTCTACTCCTTGATCCATCAAAAAACAGCTGCCATACCTCATTGTCATCCTTGTGGTTTGGCTTGGTGATGCTAGGAATGGGCTGATCTTCTTGATGTATGCAATAGACCCCTAGCTCAGATTCTCACGCACAGCACACGCAAACCACACACACACACCATGCACATGCACACACGCACATGCAGACATGCACATGCACACACACACGCACACACACATGCACACACACACAGACACACACATGCGCACGCACACACACACACGAACAGGAACACGCTCACGCACACGCACAAGCATACGCACACGCACACACACATGCACACGTATAAGCACATATGCACACGCACATGCACAAGCACACACACATGTACAAACAAATAGATAGGTACAAGCACATGCACACGCAGATGCACACGTACACACACACACGCACACCCACACACACACGCATCCGCACATGCATACAGACCTACACACACATGCACACGGACGCACACCCACACACACATGCACACGCAAACACGCACACGCACACGCACACACAGACACACACACGAAAACACGCACACGCACACGCACACACACACGCACACGCACACACACACGCACACGCACACCCACACTCACACGCACACACAGACACATGCACACTCACACATGCACCCGCATACACACACAAACCTGCACACACACGTA
>CM034146.1:528699522-528702022 GCA_019776745.2 Taxus chinensis | reverse complement strand
TTCTCATTTCCTCATGGAGGAGTAATAGCTATCAATACAATCCATCTTCAGTTAATCAAAGAAGTATCGAAAAACAACCATGTCTTCATTTATACTCAAGTTTCATCTGTAAAATTACTTGCATGGGTCAGTTCATTGAACTGGGCATATTAAACACTTGTCATTAGAATGAGGTGCTTTTAATTAACTGTCTCAATAAAAGAACCCTGCTTTTATGAAACGTTAATATGAACATCATTCAAGAATTAAATACCAAAAAGGATAAACAGCATATCAACTCAACCATCCAATAACCCTCCTAATCAGACAAAGGATTACTGCCCTATTTCCCAAATAATTATTACAAGAAGTAATTTCCTTCAACAGTTCCAGATTACAAACATCTGTAAGAACTAAAAACACAATTATGGAACTGTTGTTCTAACATAAATGCTATCAATTCCATTCTCTTATAATAGTTGTGAATTCAAAAGATAGATCTTAACTAAAATCTAAACCAAATTATTGTCCCTTCTTTCATACAACTCATCTGATTTCAAGCAATCAAACGCTGAAGAGAACAAGCAAACAACAATTAAATACAAATGCTTAACCCAAGCAGTAGGAAATTCGTTCCATAACAATTATAGATTTCCAACTGTATGAGAGAAAAATGATCATTAATTCAAATTATCCATTCACACTCTCTTTCTTTTCCTCATAGCTGTACTAGAAGTTTTTAATCCAAACGTGATATCAATCAATGATAACAGTCCAAAGAGAAATAAATGAAAATCAATAATCGAATATAAGGGAGCAAGATCATATCACCTTTTCTTATTGTCTATCCAAATACCTCTTATTTAGAGCAGACATACTCCAATAGTATAATTCATTCAGAGTAGTATATTAAGTAATTGAAAACTACTATTACCTTTCCAAAAAGTTGACCAGAGTTCATTGCAACTGGTCTATAAACATTAGTACCAAAAGGACCTATAACACAATCATTTCCTTTTAAACATTTCACTCTACAGGACATTCACGTTTTTATAAACATGCAAGAGTGTACAACGACTACAACCAGTCACATTTTCATCCTAATAATGAGAGTTTTCAGTTTCCAACAACAAAGAATAATTCCATTCATATTTTGTTCTTAAAGAAAATGATGAAAGGTCCACAATCCTTAAATATATATACCCTTGAGTTCAGCAAGACATAATATAATTTGCATGCTCTACTCAGTCTATTATATAGAATGATTTTCTGTTCCTCGTCAGATTAAAAGTTCCTTCCAAACAGTCGTATATGAATACCAAGAACCAACAGGTAGAATACCATATCAAATTAGTATAGCAAAGTAAGATGCTACAATAACCTTACTGTCCCAGGGAACCCGTGTTTTATGCAATGAAAAAAAAACATCAAGGAATTATAACTCACATACTTGTCTATTAATATCACAACAGCTTTGTTTTTCCCAAACGTTTCCACACATTGAACTTAGAAATACAATATTCGCATAACAATGCCTTCATCAATGCAAACCCGCATAGGGTAATAGATGTGCAAGCAAGGTACAGTCAAAACAATTTCAACAGCAAGCCAAATCTCATTTGTTTCATTCATTTTCATAGAAACACTAAGCCATGTTCATTTTCATGATGACAATTTAGACTAGAAGATCAAATAGCATCCAAAATGTACAATAAAATCTTCTTTGCCATCACCTTAAGATTTTGAAGCAGCAAAGAGAAAACATAATTCATTAATGATTTCAATAAGAAGAACAATCATTTTCTTCAAACACTCGAGAATACCCAAGTCGTGTTCATTCTTTTAAGGACAGTTCAACCAGACATACAAATCATCTCATCTTTTCATTTTCACAAGAATGCTCAGAACTCAGAAGTGATATTCATTTAGCTAATGTATTTATTAGCATAACCCAAAATGGTAATAAAGCGAATACTTAACACTTCCAAAACGAACTACACAACAAGGATAGTGTATTCAACTTAATCGTTATGCAAAGAATGCTCAAGCCGCGTACAGCAAAAGAAAACGACTCAACTCAAAATCATCCCAACGTAACAACCAAATCAAATAACCAAAAAACCCCATCAGAAGAGCATGGCTGTTTTAATGAGACTATTAAGCAAAAGCAAGCGGTTTAAGGAGAAGGGCTTAAGTTGCCTGTTAATTTTTTTCTTGTGGCTCGAAGAAAACCGCGCCCACTGGAGTTGTTTCTCTCCACGATGTCCTCAGCCAAGCTTTCCAACCAGTCACTAACTTCCACAGGCTCAAGAATAGCCTTTGTTTTTCCAAAGAACAGAGATAATAATCAAAACATAGTTGGTTCGACAGAACCATGGAGAAACAAAATGTAGAGCAACTAAAATCCAAATGCATACAGCAACAAACAATTTTCCTTTTTCCTCTATCCTCTTTCCAAGGCGAACTGGTCGCTAAGACCAAGATAATTAATGCATTGAATGCACTGCCTTTCCTCATTCCT
>CM034146.1:528662022-528672022 GCA_019776745.2 Taxus chinensis | reverse complement strand
CACCCACACGCACACGCACACGCACATGCACACGCACACGCACAGTCACACGCACACACAGACACATGCACACACACATGTGTACCCACACATGCACACGCACCTGCAAACACACACAGACACATGCACACACACAGACACATTCACATGCGCACACACACGCACACGAACACATACACGCTCCTGCACACGCACACACACACGCACACGCACACGCACACGCACACGCACACGCACACGCATAAGCACACATGCACACGCACAAGCACACACACACACGCACAAACAAATTGATAGGCACAAGCACATGCACACGCACACGAACGCACACACACGCACAACCACACACACACGCATCCGCACACGCATACGCACCTACAAACACACACGCACACGCACGCACACCCTCACATGCACGCACAAACGCACACGCACACACGCACACACACAAATGCTCAAACACAAAGACATGCACAAGCACACGAACATGCACACTCACACTCACACACGCGCACACACACACACGCACCTGCACATGCATACGCACCTATACACGCACACGCACACGCATGCACACCCACACACGCATGCACTGACACATACACACGCACTTGCACACGCACGGACACATGCACACAGACACAGACACACACATGCACACGCTCACGCACAGGAACACGCACACACACATGCACATGCATAACCACATATGCACATGCAAACGCACAAGCACACACACACGCACAAACAAACAGACAGCCACAAGCACATGCACACGCACACGCACACATACACACACACGCACACCCACACACACACGCATCTGCACATGCATACGCACCTCCACACGCACACGCACACTGACGCACACCCCCATACGCATGCACACAAGCACACGCACAGACGCAAACACACACACGCACACGTACACGTAGACACACACACGCACACGCAGACACACACATGCACACGCACACGCACATGCACAAGGACATGCACACGCACGCACACACACACACACACCCACATGCACACGCACACGCACACACACACTCACACGCACACACACACACATGCACACACACACGTTTACCCCCACATGCACACGCACCTACACATGCACGGACACATGCACACACACAGAGACACACACACACATGCGCAAACACACGTGTGTGTAGGTGCGTGTGCGTGTGCGTATGCGTGTGCGTGTGCATGTGTGTACATGTGTGTGTGCATGTGCATGTTTGTGTGCGTGTGTGTGTGTATGTCTGTGTCTGTGTGCATGTGCATGATCGTGTGCGTGTGCGTGTGCGGTTGCGAGTGCGAGTGCGAGTGCGTCTACGTCTGCGTCTGCGTGTGCATGTGCGTGTGCTTGTGCATGTGTGTGTATGTGTGTGCGTGTGTGTCTGCCTATGCCTATGCCTGTGTGTGTGCGTGAGTGTCTGCCTATGCCTGTGCCTGTGTGTGTGCGTGATCATGTGCATGTGCGTGTGTGGTTACGAGTGTGAGTGTGAGTCCGTCTGCGTCTGCATGTGCGTGTGTGCGTGTGCGTGTGTGTCTGCCTGTGCTTGTGCCTGTGCATATTTTTGTGTGTGTGCGTGCGCGTGTGTGTGTCCCTTTGCGTGTGCGTGCTCATGTGTGTGTCTGTGTGTGTGTGCATGTGTAGGTGCATGTGCATGTGTGGGTGCATGTGTGCATGTGCATGTGTCCGGGTGTGCGTGTGAGTGTTCGTGTGCGTGTGCGTGTGTTTGTGCGCATGTGCGTGTAAGTGTGCGTGGTGCGTGTTCGTGTGTTTGTACGTGTGTGCGTGTGTGCATTTGCATGTGCGTGTGCGTCTCTGTGTCTGCGTGTGTGTTTGCGTGTGCGTGTGAGTGTGCGTGTGCTTGTGCATGTCTACGTGTGCATTTTTACATGTCCGTGTGTGTGTGTGCGTGTGTGGGTGTTCGTTCGTGTGCATGTGTGTGTGTGTGTCTGTGTTTGTGTTTGTGTGTCTGCATGTGCGTGTGCATGTGTGTGTGTTTGTTTACGTGTGCGTGTGTGCGTGCGTGTGTGGGTGTGCGTGCGTGTGTGTGTGTAGGTACGTATGCGTGTGTGGATGCGTGTGTGTGTGGGTGTGCGTGTGCATGTATGCGTGTGTGTGTGCATGTGCTTGTGGCTGTCTTTTTGTTTGTGCGTGTGCGTGTGGGTGTGCGCTTATGCGTGTGCGTGTGCATGTGCACGTGCGTGTGAGCTTGCGCGTGCATGTGCGTGTGCGTATGTATGTGCGCGTGCGTGTGTGTATGCATGTGCGTGTGCTTGTGCGTGTGCATGTGCGTATGCATGTGCGTGTGCATGTGCATGTGCATGTGCGTGTGCATGTGCATGTGTGTGCGCATGTACATGTCCCTATGCATGTGCATGCTCATGTGTGTGTCTGTGTGTGTATGCATGTGTAGGTGCGTGTGCAGTTTCATGTGCGTGTGCGGGTGCATGTGTGCATGTACATGTCTCTGTGTGTGCGTGTGAGTGTGCATGTGCGTGTGCGTGTCTGTGTGCATGTGCGTGTGCGTGGTGCGTGTTCATGTGTTTGTACGTGTGTGCGTGTGCGTGTGCGTGTTTGTGTCTGCATGTGTGTTTGCGTGTGTGTGTGATTGTGTGTGTGTGTGTGTGTGTGTGTGTGTGTGTGTGTGTGTGTGTGTGTGTGTGTGTGTGTGCTTGTGCGTGTCTACGTGTGTGTGTGTGTGTGCATATCCGTGTGTGCGTGTGTGTGTGGGTGTTGGTGCATGTGCAGGTGCATGTGCGTGTGCGTGTGTGTGTCTATGTGTGTGTGTGTGTGCATGTGCTTGTGTGTGTGCATGTGTGGGTGTGCGTTCATGTGCGTGTATGTGTGCGTGTGCATGTGCATGTGCATGTGGGTGTGTTGGTGTGTGTGCCCGTGTGAGTGAGTGTGTGTGTGGTTAGGGTTTAGGGTTTAGGGTTGTGCGTGTGAGTGTGCGTGTGCGTGTACATGTGTAGGTGCATGTGCAGGTTCGTGTGCGTGTGCGGGTGCATGTGTGCGTGTGCATGTGTCTGTGTGTGCTTGTGCATGTGCATGTCTGTGTGCATGTGCATGTGTTTGTGTGCATTTACGTGTGCGTGCGCGTGTGTGTGTCCTCGTGTGCGTGTGCGTGTGCTTGTGAGTGTGTGTCTGTGTGTGTGTGTGTGCGTGTTTGTGTGGGTGTGCATGCATGTGCATGTGCATGTGCGTGTGCGTGTGCGTGTGCATGTGCTTGTGCGTGTGTGTGTCTGTGTGAGTGTGTGTGCGTGTTTGTGTGGGTGTGCGTGCATGTGCGTGTACGTGTGCGTGTGCATGAGCGTGTGCGTGTGAATGTGTGTAGGTGTGTATTCCTGTGCGGGTACGTGTGTGTGTCCGTGTGAGTGTGTGTGTGTACGTGTGCATGTGAGTGTGTGTGTGCTTGTGCATGTCTGTGTGTTTGTGTGTTCCTATGTGTGCATGTGCTTATGTGCGTGCGTTTGTTGGTGTGTGTGCATGTGTGTGTGTGTGTGTGTGTGCGTGTGCGTGTGTGTGTAGGTGCGTATACCTGTGCGGGTGCATGTGAGTGTGTGTGTGTGTGTACGTTTGTATGTGAGTGTGTGTGTGCTTGTGTCTGTTTGTGTGTTTGTGCGTGTGTGTGTGCTTATGCCTGTCTATGTGCATGTGTGTGTCTGTGTGTGCGTGTGTGCATGTGCTTGTGTTTGTGCGTGTGTGCATGTGCTTGTGTTTGTGCGTGTGTGCATGTGCTTGTGTTTGTGCATTTGTGGGTGTGCGTGCATGTGCGTGTACATGTACATGTGCGTGTGCATGTGTGTGTGTGTGCGTGTGCATGCGTGTGTCGGTGCGTATGCTTGTGCGGGTGCGTGTGTGTGTGCATGTGAGTGTGTGTTTGTACGTGTGCATGTGAGTGTGTGTGTGCTTGTGCCTATCTGTGTGTTTGTGCGTGTGTGTGTGCTTGTGCCTGTGAGTGTGCATGTGGTTGTGCCTATGTAGGTGCATGTGCTTGTGCCTGTGCCTGTGTCTGTGCGGGTGCGTGTGCTTGTGCGTGTGTGTGTGCGTTTGTGTGTGTGTGTTTGCATGTGCGTGTGTGTGTGTGCGTGTGTGTGTGCGTGTGCGTGTGCATGTGTGTGTGGGTGTGCGTGTGTGTGTGTGTTTAGGTGCGTATGAATGTGTGGGTATGTGTGTGTGCGCACGCGCGTGCGTGTGTGTGAGTGTGCGTGTGCGTGTGTGTGTGTGAGTGTGCATGTGCATGTGCCTATGCCTGTGCAGGTGCGTGTGCATGTGCATGTGCGTGTGCGTGTGCGTGTGCGTGTGCCTGTGCGTGTGAGTGTGTGCTTGCGCGTGCACGTGCGTGTGCGTGCGCGTGTGTGTGCGTCTACCCGTCTGTCTGCGTGTACGTCTTTGTCTACTTGTGCATGTGCATGTACGTGTGTGTGTGCCTATCTGTCTCTTTGTGTGTGTGTGTGTGTGCATGTGCCTGTCAGTTTGTGTTTTTGTGTGTTTGCGTGTGTTTGTGTGCATGTGCTTGTATGTGTGCGTGTGTTGATGTGCGTGCCTGTGCGTGTGCGTGTGCGTGTGCGTGTAGGTGTGTGTTCGTGTTCATGTGCATCCATATGTGTGTGTCTGTGTGTGTGTGTGCATGTGTTCGTGCATGTGCAGGTGCATATGCGTGTGCGGGTGCTCGTGTGCATATGCATGTGTTCGTGTTTCTGTGTGCGTGTGTGTGTGTGTGTGCGTGTGCGTGTGTGTGTTTGCGTGTGCATGTGCGTGTGCGTGTGTCTGCGTGTGCATGTGTGTAGGTGTGTATGCGTCTGCGTGTGCATGTGTGTTTGTGTATGTGTACGTGTGTGTGTGCGTGTGTTTGTGCGTGTGCCTCTTCCATTTTGTGTCTTTGTGCATTTGTGTGTGAATGTGCCTGTGAGTGTGTGTATGCCTGTGAAGGTGGGTGTGCGTGTGCATGTGCGTGTATGTGTATGTGTGCGTGTGCGGGTGCGTGTGCAGGTGTGTGTGTGTGTGTGCGTGTGCGTGTGGGTGTGCGTGCGCATGCGCATGCGCATGTGCGTGTGCATGTGTGTGTGTGTGTGCGTGTGCGTGCGCATGTGCGTGTGCGTGTGCATATGTGTGTGTGTGTGTGCGTGTGCATATACGTGTGTGTGTGCGTGTGCGTGTACATGTGCTTGTGCATGTGCATGTTCATGTGCGTGTGCGTGTGCATGTGTGTGTCTATGTGTGTGTGGGCGTGATCGTGTGCGTGTGCTTGTCTGTGTGCATGTGCATGTTCATGTGCGTGTGTGTCTGCCTGTGCCTATTCCTGTGCCTGTGTGTAGGTGCATATGCATGTGCTCATGCATGTGCATGTTTGTGCGTGTGCGTGTGCTTCTGTCCATCTGTGTGTTTGTGCGTTTGTGTGTCCATGTGCCTGTGACTATGTGCATGCCTAAACAGGTGCGTGTGTGTCTGCGTGTGCGTCTGCGTGTGCGTGTGCGTGCGTGTGCGTGTGTGTGTGTGTGTGTCGTGTGCGTGTGCATGTGCATGTGCGTATGCGTGTGCGTGTGCGTGTGCGTGTGCATGTTCGTGTGCGGATGCGTGTGTAGGTGCGTGTGCGTGTGTGTACGCGTGTGTGTGTGCATGTGTGTACATGTGCGTGTGCATGTGCATGTTCGTGTGCGTGTGTGTGTGCATGTGTGTGTCTGTTGGTGCGTGTGCGTGATCATGTGCGTGTGCGTATGCGGTTGCGAGTGCGAGTGCGAGTGCGTCTGCGTGTACATGTGTGTGTGCATGTGCATGTGTGTGTATGTGTGTGCATGTGTGTCTTCCTGTGCCTGTGCCTGTGTGTGTGTATGTAAGTGCACGTGCGCATGTGCATGTCCCTATGCGTGTGCGTGGTCATGTGTGTGTCTATGTGTGTGTGCATGTGTAGGTGCGTGTGTGGGTGCATGTGTCTGTGTGTGCGTGTGAGTGTGCGTGTTCAAGTGTGTGTCTGTGTGCGTGTGTTTGTGTGCGTGTGCATGTTTGTGTCTGTGTCTACATGTGTGTTTGCGTGTGCATGTGATTGTGCGTGTGTGTGTGCTTGTGCGTGTCTACGTGTGCCTGTGTGCATGTCCGTGTGTGCGTGCACGTGTGGCTGTTCGTGCGTGTGCATTTACGTGTGCATTTGCGTGTGCATGTGTGTGTGTGTTTGCGTTTGCGTTTGTGTGTCTGTGTGTGTGCGCGCGCGTGTGTGTGTCTTTGCGTGTGCATGTGTGTGTGTCCTTGTGTGCGTGCGTGTGCGTGTGTGTGTGTAGGTGCTTATGCGTGTGTGTGTGGGTGTGCGTGTGTGAGTGTGCGTGTTCATGTGTGTGTGCGGGTGCATGTGTGCATGTGCATGTGTCCGTGTGTGCGTGTGAGTGTGAGTGTGAGTGTGCGTGTGCGTGTGCGTGTGTTTGTGTGTGTGTGCATGTGCATGTGCGTGTGCATGTTCATGTGCGGGTGCGTGTTCATGTGCGGGTGCATGTGTAGGTGCGTGTGCGTGTGCGTATGCGTGTACGTGTGCATGTGTGTACATGTACGTGTGCATGTGTGTACATGTGCGTGTGCATGTGCATGTTCGTGTGCATGTCTGTGTGCATGTATGTGTCTGTGTGTGCGTGTGCGTGATCGTGTGCGTGTGTGTGTGCGGTTGCGAGTGCGAGTACGGGTGCGTCTGCGTGTGCATGTGCGTGTGCTTGTGCATGTGTGTGTATGTGTGTGCGTGTGCGTGTGCATGTGCGTGTTTGTCTGCCTATGCCTGTGCCTGTGTATGTGTGTGTGTGTGTGTGCACGTGTGCGTGTGCGTGTCCCTATGCCTGTGCGTGCTCATGTGTGTGTCTCTGTGTGTGTGTGCGCATGTCTAGGTGCGTGTGCAGGTTCATGTGCGTGTGCGGGTGCATGTGTTCATGTGTGCGTGTGTGTGTGTGTGCGTGTGTGTGTTTGTGTGCTTGTGCGTGTGTGTGGTGTGTGTTCGTGTGTTTGTACGTGTGTGCGTGTGCGTGTGCGTGTGTGTGTCTGTGTTTGCGTGTGTGTTTGCGTGTGCATGTGTGTGCTTGTGCGTGTCTACGTGTGCCTGTGTGCATGTCCGTGTGTGCGTGCGTGTGTGGGTGTTCGTGTGCGTGTGCATGTGCGTTTGCATGTGCGCGCGTGTGTGTGTGTAGGTGCTTATGCGTGTGTGGATGCGTTTGTGTGTGGGTGTGCGTGTGTGAGTGTGCGGGAGCATGTGTGCATGTGCATGCGTCCGTGTGTGTGTGTGCTTCTGCCCATTTGTGTCTTTGTGTGTTTGTGTGTGAATGTGCCTGTGAGTGTGTGTATACCTGTGAAGGTGGGTGTGCTTGTGCGTGTGCATGTGCGTGTATGTGTATGTGTGCGTGTGCGGGTGCGTGTGCAGGTGCGTGTGCGTGTGTGTGTGCGTGTGCGTGTGCAGGTGCGTGTGCGTGTGGGTGTGCGTGCGCATGCGCATGTGCGTGTGCGTGTGCATGTGCGTGTGTGTGTGCGTGTGCGTGCGCGTGTGCGTGTACATGTGCTTGTGCATGTGCATGTTCATGTGCATGTGCGTGTGCATGTGTGTGTCTATGTGTGTGTGGGCGTGATCGTGTGCATGTGCTTGTCCGTGTGCATGTGCATGTTCATGTGCGTGTGTGTCTGCCTATGCCTGTTCCTGTGCGTGTGTGTAGGTGCGTATGCATGTGCTCATGCATGTGCATGTTTGTGCGTGTGCGTGTGCTTCTGTCCATCTGTGTGTTTGTGCATTTGTGTGTCCATGTGCCTATGAGTGTGTGCATGCCTATACAGGTGGGTGTGCGTGTGCGTGTGCATGTGCGTGTGCGTGTGCGTGTGCGTGTCCGTGTGCGTGTTCATGTGCGGATGCGTGTGTAGGTGCGTGTGCGTGTGTGTACGCGTGTGTGTGTGCATGTGTGTACATGTGCGTGTGCATGTGCATGTTCGTGTGCGTGTGTGTGTGCATGTGTGTGTCTATGTGTGCGTGTGCGTGATCGTGTGCGTGTGCGTATGCGGTTGCGAGTGCGAGTGTGAGTGCGTCTGCGTCTGCATCTACGTGTACATGTGTGTGTGCCTGTGCATGTGTGTGTATGTGTGTGCATGTGTGTCTTCCTGTGCCTGTGCCTGTGTGTGTGTATGTAAGTGCACGTGCGCGTGTGCATGTCCCTATGCGTGTGCGTGGTCATGTGTGTGTCTGTGTGTGTGTGCATGTGTAGGTGCGTGTGCTAGTTCATGTGCATGTGTGGGTGCATGTGTCTGTGTGTGCGTGTGAGTGTGCGTGTTCATGTGTGTGTGTGTGTGTGTGTGTTTGTGTGCGTATGCGTGTGCGTGTGCATGTTTGTGTTTGTGTCTACATGTGTGTTTGCGTGTGCATGTGATTGTATGTGTGTGTGTGCTTGTGCGTGTCTACGTGTGCCTGTGTGCATGTCCGTGTGTGCGTGCGTGTGTGGGTGTTCGTGCGTGTGCATTTGCGTGTGCATGTGTGTGTGTGTTTGCGTTTGCGTTTGTGTGTCTGTGTGTACGTGTGTGTGTGCGTGTGTGTCTTTGCGTGTGCGTGTGTGTGTGTCCTTGTGTGCGTGCGTGTGCGCGTGTGTGTGTGTAGGTGCTTATGCGTGTGTGTGTGGGTGTGCGTGTGTGAGTGTGCGTGTTCATGTGTGTGTGCGGGTGCATGTGTTGATGTGCATGTGTCCGTGTGTGCGTGTGAGTGTGAGTGTGCGTGTGCGTGTGCATGTGTTTGTGTGCGTGTGCGTGTGCGTGTGTGTGTGCGTGTGCGTGTTCATGTGCGGGTGTGTGTGTAGGTGCGTGTGCGTGTGCGTATGCGTGTACGTGTGCATGTGTGTGTACATGTGCGTGTGCATGTGCATGTTCGTGTGCATGTCTGTGTGCATGTATGTGTCTGTGTGTGCGTGTGCGTGATCGTGTGCATGTGTGTGTGCAGTTGCGAGTGCGTCTGCATGTGCATGTGCGTGTGCTTGTGCATGTGTGTGTATGTGTGTGCGTGTGCGTGTGCATGTGCGTGTTTGTCTGCCTATGCCTGTGCCTGTGCGTGTGTGTGTGTGTGTGCACGTGTGCGTGTGCGTGTCCCTATGCCTATGCGTGCTCATGTGTGTGTCTCTGTGTGTGTGTGCATGTCTAGGTGCGTGTGCAGGTTCATGTGCGTGTGCAGGTGCATGTGTTCATGTGTGCGTGTGAGTGTGTGTGTGTGTGTGTGTCTGTGTGCGTGTGTTTGTGTGCGTGTGCGTGTGCGTGGTGTGTGTTCGTGTGTTTGTACGTGTGTGCGTGTGCGTGTGCGTGTGTGTGTCTGTGTCTGCGTGTGTGTTTGCGTGTGCATGTGTGTGCTTGTGCGTGTCTACGTGTGCCTGTGTGCATGTCCGTGTGTGCGTGCGTGTGTGGTGTTCGTGCGTGTGCATGTGCGTTTGCGTGTGCACGTGTGTGTGTGTGTAGGTGCTTATGCGTGTGTGGATGCGTTTGTGTGTGGGTGTGCGTGTGTGAGTGTGCGGGAGCATGTGTGCATGTGCATGTCCGTGTGTGCGTGTGTTTGTGTGCATGTGCTTATGCGTGTGCGTGTGCGTGTGCCTGTGCGTGTGTGTGTGCGTGTGCATGTGCGTTTGCGTGTGCGTGTGTGTGTCCTGCGTGTACGTGTGTGTGTGTGTGTGTGTTTGCATGTGCGTGTGTGCGTGTGTTCAAGCGTGTGTGGGTGTGCGTGTGCGTGTGCATGTGCTTGTGTGTGTGTGTGCATGTTCATGGATGTGTGTGTCTGCCTGTGCCTGTTCCTGTGCGTGTGTGTAGGTGCGTATGTGTGTGCTCGTGCGTGTGTGTGTGCTCATGTGTATGCGTGTGCTCGTGCGTATGCATGTGTAGTGTGCGTGTTTGCATGTGCATGTGTGCGTGCATGTGTGGGTGTGCCTTCCTGTCCTATGTGTGTGCGTGGTGGCGGGTGCGTGTGCATGTGCGTGTGCGTGTGCGTGTGCATGT
>CM034146.1:528610242-528637742 GCA_019776745.2 Taxus chinensis | reverse complement strand
ACGCACCTACACACATGCTCAGGAACATGCACAGGCACAGGCGCAAGCACAAGCACACGCACATGCACATGCACATGCACAAGCACGTGCGCACTCACACGCACACGATCACGCACACACACACACATAGACACACACATGCACATGCACACGCACATGAACATGCATATGCACACGCACATGTACACACACACGCACACGCACACGCACACGCACACGCACACGCACATGCACACACACACGCACCTGCACACTCACCCGCACACACACAAGCACACGCACACGCACACGCAGCTTCACAGGCATACACACACTCACAGGCACATGCACACACAAATGCACAAGCACACAGATGGGTAGAAGCACACACACACAAACACACATGCACACGCAGACACAAGCACATGCACAAGCACACACAATTGCACCCGCACACGCACACGCACACGCACGAACACCCACACACGCACGCAAGCACGAACATGCACAAACGCATACGTAGACACGCACAAGCACACGCACACGCACACACATACTCGCATGCACACGCAAACACACACGTAGACACAGACAGACACGCGCACACGGAAACGCAGACACGCACACACACATGCACACACGAACATGCACCACGCACACGCACACGCACACTCACACGCACACACGCACACATGCACCTGCACACGCACATGAACCTGCACACGCACCTACACATGCACACACACAGAGACACACACATGAGCACGCACATGCATAGGGACACACACACGTGCACGCGCACGCACACAAACACACATAGGCAGAGGCACAGGCAGACACACATGCACACGCACACGCACACACACACACGCACACACACACACACACACTTGCACTCGCAACTGCACACGAACGCACACGCACACGCACACACAGAAACACACATGCACACGCACACACACACGCACATGCACACGCACACGAACACACCTGCACAGGCATACACACACGCAGACAAACACATGCACACACACACGCACAAACACATAGATGGGCAGAAGCACACGCACACAAACACACATGCACATGCAGACACAAGCACACTCACAAGCACACAAAATTGCACACGCACACGCACACTCGCATGCACACGCAAACACACACGCAGAAATAGACACACACACGCACACACATGGACACACACACGATCATGCACACACACACACATAGACACACACATGCACATGCACACGCACATGCACATGCATATGCACACGCACATGTACACACGCACACGCACACGCACACGCACACGCACACGCACACGCACACGCACACACACACGCACACGCACACGCACACGCACACACACAAGCACACGCACATGCACACACACCGTCACAGGCATACACACACTCACAGGCACATGCACACACAAATGCACAAACACACAGATGGGCAGAAGCACACACACACAAACACACATGCACACGCAGACACAAGCACACGCACAAGCACACACACATGCACACGCACACGCACATGCACACACACCCACACACGCACGCACACATGGACATGCACAAACGCACACGCAGACACGCACACGCACACACACACGCACACGCACATGCACACGAAAACACACACGCAGACACAGACACACACACGCACACGGAAACCCACACACGTACAAACACACGAACACGCACCATGCACACAGACACGCACATGCACACGCATGCGCACGCACACACACACTCGCATGCACACGCAAACACACATGCAGAAATAGACACACACACGCACACACATGGACACACACACGATCATGCACACACACACACACACACACACACATGCACACGCACACGCACATGAACATGCACATGGACACGCACATGCACACACACACGCACACGCACACACACGCACACACACACGCACACGCACACACACACGCACCTGCACACGCACACGCACACACACAAGCACACGCACATGCACACACACACACAGGCATACACACACGCACACGCACACATGCACACACAAACGCACAAACACATAGCACACGCACAAGCACACGCACACAAACACACATGCACATGCAGACACAAGCACACTCACAAGCACACAAAATTACACATGCACACGCACAAGCACGAACACCCACACACGCACGCACACACGGACATGCACAAACGCACACGTAGACACGCACAAGCACACGCACACGCACACTCGCATGCACACGCAAACACACACGCAGAAATAGACACACACACGCACACACATGGACACACACACGATCATGCACACACACACACATAGACACACACATGCACACGCAACTGCACACGCACACGCACACGCACATGCACACACACACGCACCTGCACACGCACCCGCACACACACAAGCACACGCACATGCACACACACCTTCACAGGCATACACACACTCACAGGCACATGCACACACAAACGCACAAACACATAGATGGGCAGAAGCACACGCACACAAACACACATGCACATGCAGACACAAGCACACTCACAAGCACACAAAATTGCACACGCACACGCACAAGCACGAACACCCACACACGCACGCACACACGGACATGCACAAACGCACACGTAGACACGCACAAGCACACGCACACGCACACTCGCATGCACACGCAAACACACACGCACAAATAGACACACACACACACACACACACATGGACACACACACGATCATGCACACACACACACATAGACACACACATGCACATGAACATGCATATGCACACGCACATGTACACACACACGCACACGCAACCGCACACGCACACGCACACGCACACGCACATGCACACGCACATGCACCTGCACACACACCCGCACACACACAAGCACACGCACATGCACACACACCGTCACAGGCATACACACACTCACAGGCACATGCACACACAAATGCACAAACACACAGATGGGCAGAAGCACACACACACAAACACACATGCACACGCAGACACAAGCACACGCACAAGCACACAAAATTGCACACGCACACGCACACGCACGAACACCCACACACGCACGCACACACGGACATGCACAAACGCACACGTAGACATGCACAAGCACACACACACGCACACTCGCATGCACACGAAAACAAACACGCAGACACAGACACACACACGCACACGGAAACACACACACGTACAAACACATGAACACGCACCATGCACACGCACACGCACACAGACACGCACACTCACATGCACACACGGACACATGCACATGCACACATGCACCCACACACGCACACGAACCTACACACGCACCTACACATGCACACACACAGAGATGCACACATGAGCACGCACATGCATAGGGACACACACACGTGCACGCGCACGCACACAAACACGCATAGGCACAGGCACAGGCAGACACACATGCACACGCACACGCACACACACACACACGCACACGCACACGAACACGCATGCACACGCACACGCACACGCACATGCACACGCACACGCACTCGCACTCGCACTCGCAACCGTACACACACACGCACACACACACATAGACACATAGTTGCACATGCGCAAGCACACGCATACGCATACGCACCCGAACACGCACACGCACACATACACGCACACGAACATGAACACGCACCTGCAAAAGCATACACACACTCACAGGCACATGCACACACAAACGCACAAACACACAAATGGACAGAAGCACACGCACACGCACTAGCACACGCATACGCACCTACACACACTCATAGGCACATGCACACACAAATGCACAAACACACAGATGGGCAGAAGCACACGCACACAAACACACATGCACATGTAGACACAAGCACACAAAATTGCACACGCACACGCACACGCACGAACACCCACACACGCACGCACACACGGACATGCACAAACGCACATGTAGACACGCACAAGCACACGCACATGCACACTCGCATGCACAAGCAATTACACACGCAGAAATAGACACACACACGCACACGCACACACGTACAAACACACGAACATGCGCCACGCACACGCACACGCACACAGACACGCACACTCACACGCACACACGGACACATGCACATGCACACATGCACCCGCACACGCACACGAACCTGCACACGCACCAACACATGCGCAGACACAGAGACACACACATGAGGACGCACATGCATAGGGACACACACACATGCACGCGGACGAACACAAACACGCATAGGCACAGGCACAGGCAGACACACATGCACAGACACACGCACACACACGCATGCACACGCACACGCACACGCACACGCAGACTCACACGCACTCGCACTCGCAACCGTACACGCACACGCACACAGAGACACACACGAACACGCACACGCACACACACACACACACACGCACACGGACACACACACGCACACGGACATGCACACACACACGCACACGAACACGAACACGCACCTGCACAGGCATACACACACTCACAGGCACATGCACACACAAACGCACAAACACACAAATGGACAGAAGCACACGCACACGCACAAACATGCACACGCACACACACACGAACTAGCACACGCATACGCACCTACGCACACGCTCAGGAACATGCACAAGCACAGGCACAGGCACAAGCACACGCACACGCACAAGCACACGCACATGCACAAGCACGCACGCACTCATAGACACACGATCACACACACACACACACATAGACACACACATGCACACACACACGCACAGGAACATGCATATGCACACGCACATGTACACACACACGCACACGCAAACGCACACGCACACGCACACGCACATGCACCTGCACACGCACCCGCACACACACAAGCACACGTGCATGCACCTTCACAGGCATACACACACTCACAGGCACATTCACACACAAACACACAAACACATAGATGGGCAGAAGCACACGCACACAAACACACATGCACACGCACAAGCACACACACATGCACACGCACACGCACATGCACGCGCACACTCACACGCACACGATCACACACACACACACACACATAGACACACACATACACATGAACACGAACACGAATGTGCACATGCACACGCACAGGTACATGCACACGCACACGCACACACACACGCACACGCACACACACACGCACATGCAACCACACATGCACACGCACATGCAGACACACACGCACACGCACACGCACACTCACACGCACACGCACACGCACAGACACACGCACACGCACATGCATACACACATGCACACTCACACGCACACACACATGCATACACACAAGCACATGCATATGCACACATGCACGCACGCGCACACGCACACGCACAAGCACACGCACACGCACATGCACACGGACCTGCACAAGCATACACACACTCACAGGCACATACACACACAAATGCACAAACACAGAAATGGACAGAACCACACACGCGCACACACACACACACACACACACACACACACAGCACGAGCACATGCATACGCACCTACACACACGCACAAGAACATGCACAGGCACAGGCACAGGAATATGCACAAGCACAAGCACACACACACGCACACGCACATGCATACGCACACGCACATGCACGCGCACGTGCACACGCACACGCATAAGCACACACGCACACGCACACATGCACATGCAAACACACACACACACACACACACATACACACGAAGGCAAACACAGACAGACACACACACATGCACACGCATCCGCACACGCATACGTACCTACACACACACGCATGCATGCACACCCACACACATGAGCACGGGCACGCATAGGGACACACACACGCGCACATGCACGCAGACAAACACACACAGGCACAGGCACAGGTAGACACACACGCACACGCAAACGCACATGCACACGCACACACATGCACGCACACGCACATGCACACGCAGACGCAGACGTAGACGCACATGCACTCGCACTCGCACTCGCAACCGCACACACAGACACACACGATCACGCACATGCACATGCAGACACATGCACATGCACACGCACACGCACACGCACACGCACACGCACACGCACACGCACACGCACACGCACACGCACACGCACACGCACATAGACACGCACATTCACACATGCACCCGCACACGCACACGAACCTGCACACGTACCTACACATGCACACACACACAGACACACACATGAGCACGGACACGCATAGGGACACACACACACGCACACGCACGCACACAAACACACACAGGCACAGGCACAGGTAGACACACACACACACGCACACGCACATACACACGCACACACATGCACGCACACGCACATGCACACGCAGACACAGACGTAGACGCACACGCACTCGCACTCGCACTCGCAACCGCACACACAGACACACACGATCACGCACACGCACACAAAGAGACACACACATGCACACACACACGCACATGCATCTGCACACGCACCCACACACGCACACGCACACGCACACGCACACACACACACGAACACGCACACATGCACACGCACACGCACACGCACACGCACACGCACACGCACACGCACACGCACACGGACACGCACCTGCACAAGCATACACACACTCACAGGCACATGCACACACAAATGCACAAACACACAAATGGACAAAAGCACACGCACACGTACAAACATGCACACGCACACACACACACACGATCACATGCATACGCACCTACACACACGCACAGGCACACGCACAGGCACAAGCACACGCACACGCACACGCAGACATACACATGCACTCACACGCACACGATCACGCACACACACACACACATAGACACACACATGCAGACGCACACGCACATGAACATGCACATGCACATGCACATGTACACGCACACGCACACGCAAACATACACGCACACGCACACACACATGCACCTGCACACGCACCCGCACACACACACGCACACACACACGCACATGCACACGCACCTGCACACGCACAAGCACACACACACGCACACGCACACGCAAATGCACAAATGCACAGACGTACAAACACATGAACACGCACCACTCACACTTACACGCACACGCACACAAACACACGCATATGCACACGCACACACACACGCACACTCACACGCACATACGGACACATGCACATGCACACATGCACCCGCACCTACACATGCACACACACAGAGACACACACACATGAGCATGCACACGCATAGGGACACACACATTCGCACGCGCACGCACACAAACACGCAAAGGCACAGGCACATGCAGACACACGCGCACACGCAGACACACAAACACAAATGCAGACACACACACACACACGCATGCACACACACATGCACACGCACGAACACCCACACATGCACGCACACACGGACATGCACAAACGCACCCGTAGACATGCACAAGCACACACACACGCACACGCACACTCACACGCACACACAAACACACACGCAGACACATACACATAGACGCAAAAGCAAACACACACACGCACACACGTACAAACACACGAACACGCATCACGCACATGCACACAAACACACGCACACGCACACTCACACACACACACGGACACATGCACATGCACACATGCACCCGCACAGGCACACGAACCTGCACATGCACCTACACATGCACACACACAGACACACACATGAGCATGCACATGCACACGCACACACATGCATGCACCCGTACACACACACGCACACGCACATGCACATGCACACACATGCACGGACACGCACACGCATATGCACCTACACACACAGACGCACCTCCAAAAGGATACAAACACTCATAGGCACATACACACACAAACACACAAACAGACAAATGGACAGAAGCACACGCACACGCACAAACATGCACACACACACACACACATGCACGAGCACATGCATACACACCTACACACACGCACAGGAACATGCACAGGCACAGGCACAGGCACAAGCACACGAACACGCACACGCAGACACAGACACACACACACACACACGCACACACACACACGCACACACACACGCACACGCACCCACACACGCACACACACGCACATGCACACATACATGCACAAACACACACACACACGTAGATGCAGAAACACGCACACGCACACGCACACACACACAAAAACACACACGACGATGACACACACACGCACACACAAACACACACACACACACACGCACACGCACACATATGCACACACACACACATGCACACGCAAACGAAGACGCAGACACAAATGCACACGCACTAGCACTCGCACTCACAACTGCACACGCACACGCACACGATCACGTACATGCACACACACACATAGACACACACATGCACACGCACACGAACATGAACTTCCACATGCACACGGACATGTATATGCACACGAACATGCACACTCACATGCATACGCACACGCACATGTAAGCGCACACGCACATGCACACACAGACACACGCATGCACATGCACACGCACATGCACCTGCACATGCACCCGCACATGCACACGCACACGCACACGCACCTTCAAAAGGATACACACACTCACAGGCACATGCACACACAAACGCACAAACACACAAATGGATAGAAGCACACGCACACGCACAAACATGCACACGCACACAGACACGCACGAGCACAAGCATACGCACCTACACACACGCACAGGAACATGCACAGGCACAGGCACATGCACAAGCCCACGCACACGCAGATGCACACGGACACGCACACACACACTCACATGCACACGATCACACACACACACACACACACACACACACACACATAGACGCACACATGCACACACACACGCACATGAACATGCACATGCACACGCACATGTACACGGACACGCACACGCAAACGTACATGCACACGCACACAGACATGCACCTGCACACGCACCCGCACACACACGCAAACACACAAGCACATGCACACGCACACGCACTTGCACACGCACCCGCATACGCACCCGCACACGCACACGAAAATGCACAAACGCACACATGTACAAACACATGAACACGCACCACACACACTTACACGCACACGAATACAAACACACGCACACGCACACGCACACAGACATGCACACACACACGAACACTCACACATAAATACGGACACATGCACATGCACACATGCACCCGCACATGCACACGAACATGCACACACACCTACACATGCACACACACAGAGACACACACATGAGCATGCACATGCATAGGGACACACACACGCGCACGCGCACGCACACAAACAAGCAAAGGCACAGGCACAGGCAGACACACACGCACACGCAGACACAAAAATGCAAATGCAGACACACACACAAACACGCACACACACATGCACACGCACGAACACCCACACACGCACGCACACACGGACATGCACAAATGCACCCGTAGACATGCACAATCACACGCACACGCACACTCACAAGCACACAAACACACGCACACGCATACAAACACGCACACTCACACACACACACGGACACATGCACATGCACACATGCACCTGCACATGCACACGAACCTGCACACGTACCTACACATGCACACACACACAGACACACACATGAGGATGCACATGCACACGCACACACATGCACACACCCGCACACACACACGCACACGCACATGCACACGCACACGTACACACATGCATGGACACGCACATGCATATGCACCTACACACGCAGACGCACTTGCAAAAAGATACACACACTCATAGGCACATACACACACAAACACACAAACAGAAAAATGGACAGAAGCACACGCACACGCACAAACATGCACACGCACACACACACGCACGAGCACATGCATACGCACCTACACACACGCACAGGAACATGCACAGGCACACGCACACGCACAAGCACACAGACACGCACATGCAGACACACACACACACATGCACATGCACACGCACACACACACACGCACATGTACATGCACACACAAATGCACCCGCACACACACACACACATGCACACATATGCACACACACGCACATGCACACACATGCATGGACACGCACATGCATATGCACCTACACACGCAGACGCACTTGCAAAAAGATACACACACTCATAGGCACATACACACACAAACACACAAACAGACAAATGGACAGAAGCACACGCACACGCACAAACATGCACATGCACACACACACGCACGAGCACATGCATACGCACCTACACACATGCACAGGAACATGCACAGGCACACGCACACGCACAAGCACACAGACACGCACACGCAGACACACACACACACATGCACATGCACACGCACGCACACACACACACACACGTACATGCACACACAAATGCACCCGCACACACACACGCACACGCACACACAGACACACACACACGCACACGCACACGCACACATATGCACGCACACGCACATGCACATGCTGACACAGATGCAGATGCACACGCACACGCACTCGCACTCGTACTCGAAACCGCACACGCACACACACAAGCACACGCACACACACCTACACACGCACCTGCTCATGCACCCGCACACGCACACAAACACACACTTGCACATGCATACACACACTCATAGGCACATGCACACACAAATGCACAAACACACAAATGGATATAAGCACACGCACATGCACAAACATGCACACGCACACACACACGCATGAACACACGCATATGCACCTACACACACACACAGGAACATGCACAGGAAAATGCACACACACAAGCACACGCAGATGCACACGCACACGCACACGTACGCGTGCACTCACATGCACATGATCACACACACAGAAACATAGACACACACATGCACACGCACACAAACATGAACTTCCAAATGCACACGGACATGTACATGCACACGCACACGTACACGCACACGCACACGCACATGCATACGCACACTCACACGCACGCGCACACGCACATGCACATGCACACACACAAGCATAAGCACCCAAGCACACGCACACACACATGCACACTTAGACACACGCATGCACACACACACGCACACGCACATGCACCCGCACACGCACTTGCAAAAGGATACACACACTCACAAGCACATGCACACACAAACAGACAAACACACAAATGGACAGAAGCACACGCACACGCACAAACATGCACATGCACACACACACGCACGAGCACAAGCATACGCACCTACACACACACACAGGAACATGCACAGGCACAGGCACATGCACAAGCCCATGCACACATAGATGCACACGCACATGCACGGACGCACTCACACGCACACGATCACGCACACACACACATAGACACACACATTTACATGCACACGCAGACGCACATGTACATGAACATGCACACGCACATGTACACGCACACGCACACGCAAACGTACACACACGCACACACACATGCACCTACACACGCACCCGCACACACACACGCACACACACACGCACATGCACACGCACCCGCACACGCACAAGCACACGCACACGCACACGAAAACGCACAAACGCACACATGTACAAACACATGAACACGCACCACACACACTTACACGCACACGCACACAAACACACGCACACAGACACGCACAAACACACGCACACTCACACGCACATACAGACACATGCACATGCACACGCACATGCACACATACACACGAACATGCACACGCACCTACGCATGCACACAAAGAGAGACACACACATGAGCATGCACACGCATAGGGACACACACACGCGCACGCGCACGCACACAAACAAGCAAAGGCACAGGCACAGGCAGACACACACGCACACGCAGACACACAAACGCAAATGCAGACACACACACACACACGCGCACACACACACATGCACACGCACGAACACCCACACATGCACGCACACACGGACATGCACAAATGCACTCATAGACATGCACAGGCACACGCACACGCACACTCACACGTACACACAAACACACACGCAGACACATACACATAGACGCACATGCAAATGTAAACACGCACACATGTACAAACACAGGAACACGCATCACGGACATGCACACACGCACACAGACACGCACACTCACACACACACACGGACACACGCACACGCACCTACACATGTAGCCGCACACGCACACGCACCTACACATGCACACACACAGACACACACATGAGCATGCACATGCACACGCACACACGTGCACACACCCACACACGCACACACACACGCACATGCACACACATGCACGGACATGCACACGCACACGATCACGCACACAGACACATAGATACACACATGCACATGCACACGAACATGAACTTCCACATCCACATGGACATGTACATGTACATGCACACGTACATGCACATGCAATGCACACGCACACGCACATGCATACACACACACACGCACGCGAACACGCACATGCACACGCACACGCACACGCATAAGCACCCAAGCACACGCACACGCACATGCACACACAGACACACGCATGCACACGCACACGCACACGCACCTGCACATGCACCCGCACACACACATGCGCACGCACACGCACACGCACATGCAAAAGGATACACACACTCACAGGCACATGCACACACAAACGCACAAACACACAAATGGTGTAACACCCTGAACTGTTGTTACTTTCTCCTGGACATACAAGTGTTGATATGTGATTTCTGGTATAAGGATGTGTTCCTCGATTTAGAAATCATGCTTGATATGTATTGTAATTTCCTTGCAGATTGCAGATCTTGACTGAGTCAGAATATGATTAGACTCTTTTATTTATTTCATTTTGTGTCTGAATATTAATCTGATCACGGAATGAATTATAGAGACATTCATCTATAATATCTAGTCTTGGATCAGTGGAATTGATCCAAGTAATGCTTTAAATTTGTTTGTGATGAATTAGATCGCAGACCTTGAACAGGTTGCAAGGTATGGAAGCATTGTTTAAGCTGGTCAGGAGAACGACTCAGGCTGATCTTGGTAAATAAATCGGTTCCCGATATCGAAGTATATCTGGAAGGTCTCGGACGTGGACCAAGTAATAATTCTGCCATGTATATTCCTGTAGCCTAACGGCTGTATAGGAGTGAATCCTGCTCGGAGATGCATGATTATGGGTCTTTTCTTGGCATATAAAATGTTATACCTTACTGGAATTATTAACGGTTAGTAACCTAAAACTAAAACCTAACCTAGGGGTTAGATTAGTGTTAATCTAACCTAGACCTGGGCTATGTGTTAATATCCTAAGTTAGTATCTATGTGTAAATTGGTTAGTATGGGTATTACCCTAAATTCTAACCTAAGATACTAACCTAACTAATGAGGAGATTATGAAGGGGCCTATGGAGGGGTGCGAACCATGGGCGGCGTTTTCTATGGCAATTAATGCTTGGGATAAGGATGAGGGACAGGTCATGGCGAAGGTTTAGGCAACGGCTAACCTGTTCTGACGTGGCAATTCGCTAAGTTTGGAAATGGACATGAATTTTCATTGGACTGTCGCCAATTCTGGCGGTCGGTGGAAGTTGAGTTTAAGCGGGAAAGTTGGTTTAATGGCATTCAATATTCTCGGAAGTCGAGCTCGGAACTCGCGAGAAGGCATGCAAACGGGAAATTTTGGGGTTTGTTTGGCTTGCCGCGATTTTCGGTCTTCTCTCTCTCTCTGCTTGTTTACTGGTTCTTCGCACCAGTTCTCTTTGTGTTGCATGGCAAGTATGAACTACTCTAGCTCTTTTCTCTGTCATGGAGGATATATATGTGATGGAGACAGCAAAATTTTGTTGGTCGCTTTATCGTGGAAAAAGAAAAGGAAGTTTGAGCTCTTCCTGTGGTCTGCTTCGGAAAATTGATCAAAAATCCAGGCATGTTAGGCCCTAACCTTTAAATAGCTTGCTGTCTTTCAAGTGATTTCATTAGAACAACTCTGTTCAAATGTTTTGAGAAAATGGATGATTTTCTATGGAGATCTTGTTTGATTTTGGTACTGTATCTCTTCTGGTTCGATTTTTCAATTTCCTCTAGATGGGTGTTTGTTAAATTCAAATTTCAGCTCTATTCCCTTGTGTATTCTTTCTGGTTTAAATATGTGAGATATTTATATATTTAAAGGCATGAATGCTCGGCCTGTTTGGCATGAACCCGTCGAATATACTTGTGTAGGGTATAGACCACTATTTTGTTGTCAATTTTTGATCGCCAATACTGTTGTGAAACAGTAGGGAAGGATACTGGTGTACCTGTTTGATTGTTCAGTGTTTTAGGAAATTTTGGAAACTCTGTCGTGGTTTTTGTTGACAGTGACTAATGATACTTTTTGGGTTTCATTTGTCTTCTAATTTTTGCTTGTGAATGGGTAACTGTTGTGTTACCGTAGTCTTTACGACCCAGTGGAAGTTGTTCTTCCTTGTTATTGTGGTAACGGGATTATTGTTGACTGTGTACAATATTGATACATCTATACTTATTTGGACGACTCAGAGGAGTTCTTGATTGAATCGTATATTGCTGTCCACTGCTGAGAATGTAGATTCATCCATGGGTTTTGTTATTTATCTTCGTGGAAGCCTTGTAGAGGTAACAGGTCTTTTGTTCACTGCTGATTGTAATGCTTAAGGATATAGATTTCCTGGGCATGCATTGCATTCTTTTGTGTAAGCTGTTCGAAAGTTTTGAAGAGGCTCAGTTGTTTTCCTTGTTTTGAAATGAGTATAAACCCATTAACAGTATACAGTGTGTATATATATAGATTTATAAATGTTGTGATTTGGACGACTCTGAGGAGTCGATTGAATGATTTATATTATATTTGAGCCGAATATGTTTAAATAGTTGGTGAACGATAAACCAGTGGTTGGAAGGAATGACATGTACTAAGACCTCTGTTATTTTTTGGAATTACTTTTGTGTTGCATTGATTTTGTGGTACAGCTTCTTTAGGAGAATATTTAGGTCTTCAATATGTGCAAAATTGTGTAAAAGATGGGCAAGGTACAGCCGGTTTTCTTGATTTGAATTCGGTAATCGGATTTTCTTGCCTGATGATTAAATAAGCTCCATTGTTGGGCTCGGATGTAATCGTATGCAATTATTTTTTTTATTGTTGTTCGGATTCATATGAACTTTTGGAAGGTATCTTGTATTGCTTGAACCTTATTGAATCTGATTTACAGGACACTGTCGTTTTGTCACTGTTCCTTGAGTATGGTTGAATATTTCGTGTTCTGGCCCTGTTGGGTGAGTCGCGAGTACCACACCTTAGACTTGCATGCGCCAAGGCAAGAATAGATATGCTATGTTCCTTTCCGTTTAATCAGTCCGATTTAGACTGAGCAAGAATAGATATGCTATGTTCCTTTCCGTTTATTCAGTTCGTTTTTGACTGAGCATGTTTCGCAAATACTGTGTGGACGTCATGGCATAGTCTTTAGGAAACCTTAGATTGCTTGATGCAATGAAGTTGGTTGTAAAACAGCAATCTTGCTTGCGGCTTGTCTAACTTGTTCATTTATATACTGGTTGAATGTTTTCATATGTGAAGACGGTTCAGTAATGAACTTATGTGAAAGGAAGTATGAATGGTTTGGTCCTTTCTCTTCCTTTATTTAATTTTTGTTGATATTTGTCTAACAGTGGGAAATTGTTTTATAACATAATGGTGGAATCCCGAATTGTTATGTTATTCCCTTTTTGGAAGAATGAAACAATCTGACCAATGTTGTGATTTTGGATTCAATGATTGTTTGTGTACATTCGTTCCTTGTTTCTTAATATTTGATGAAATATTAGAAAGTGATTAAGACTATTTTGTAACAATGACAGAGTTACATATTTGTAATCATTTTGTATTACAAGGGCATAGTCTGAGTATGTTTACTTATGTGAATATCTGATCTCATTTAAACAGGGTGTTTAATGAAAACAATTGATGGATAGCAATTGTTTTAAAAGTTGGTGCTTATCATGCTCAGTTCATTGAACTGACTCATGTTGACTATTTTTGCAGATGGTTGCCGTAAGAGGTAAAAGCAATGCAGATCTGACAAGCTGATCAGATTGTTTATTGGATTTATAATGAATTACAGCTTGATTTTATGGATGTACTATATGTGAAAAGATGTTTCTTTTCCGTTAGCATTGTATCCAGTATGCTGTTGCATAAAATGTAATTGTATAGTTTTGATAGGAATGGAAATAAGTGTTTGAAACTTATGTGTTGTATTCTATTTCTGAAAGTTGACCTTCTTCGGTTTATGTAACGAAGGGGCATTGTTATCATTGTATAATATGGATGCTTTTGTGATTGACAATGAAAGCTTGCATGAAAATGAGATTGAATTCTTATGAGAGTTTAGTAGTTCTAATTTGTTCTAGCAAAAGCAATATTGGATTTAAATAATTGTCTTTCTAGAAGATAGGTTAAAAATGAGCCTAGAAGAGAACGCTAAACAAGCTGGATTAAATTACTAATCCCTAGTCCTAAGGATAACAGGACAATATTAAATTGGATTCTTAATCATTTATATCTTTATACCAAAAGTATGATATAAATTTCAGTTAAGAGAACTGATATACAATCAAATGGAGTTTAGTTGGCAATCTCAAGCAAAGGTTATGAGATACTGTCGGATTCTGTTGCTTTAGAATTAGGTGTATTCTAATGACTCCTTGATGAAGAACTTGACCTTAATATCTCTACCAAGTAATGGGTTTTATAGAGGAGGGTCGTCCTAAGACGAAGAATCCAGGGATCGGAAAGGCTAAACCTTAGGGAAAAGTCTTTAAAGTAATTTAAACTCAAGTGCGTAACATGTGTTACTGAGTAGATCTTTTCGAGGAGGATTTAAAGGTTGACGACATAAGTCAACTACAGAGTTGTACCTCCGAGAAGATTAGGATCTTCTCGAAGTTACAATAATACAGATGACTTATGGCGACACCCTTTGCATTGATCGCTAAGATTTACACTTGATTTCACACGAGTTACCCTGGGACCGATTAAGAACGTGGTCATGTTATAAGGCTGCCTAGGAGATTCGGGGTATCATGACACACTGGTTGAACTGCAAGGTTGAACCAGTATGTCATCATATCCCTAATCCTCGTGGGCATCCATATAACATTATCACCTTGTTAATCTACCTCCGAGTGATTCAGTTGTGAAGGGAAGGACTGACAGTAGTCAATATAAGACATTCTATATAACATATGAATAGGGTGAAGGACGTATTCCAGATTGACGAGTATGTCGTTAAGGAATACGAGACATGAACAGTATGTTTCAAATCTTTGGCCAAAGTATCGCAAGCTGCTGATTGCGTTGTCCTAATTCACCTAGTCTAAGGGATGAGATGCCGATGAATAATAGTAGCAATTATTCAGTTAGATTCCTTGGAAAGAGCATTCTGAATCCCAGATTAGGGAAGAGAACCGCAAGAGTAATGTGTTAAATAAAAACACCGACTCTTATTACTCATGAATAGATCGGTAGATTACCGAGTCATGGAATGAATAGATCGGAGGTACTCCGAGTCATTACAGCTGCATATGGTTGTCTGTTATATAAATGGTTATTTGAATTGTGAGTTCTAAATTATGTATTTAGAATCAGGATGCAATAAAAAAAATAAAAAATCACTTGTTCTAAAGTATAAAATGAGGATGTTACATCTTGGTATCAGAGCTGAAGGTTGCAGCTCTTGGACCTAGTGAGTCCATAATCTGATAAAAACCTGAATTTTCTTGTAACAGAAAATGGTTAGAACAAGGGGGAACGTTGCGAATAATGCTCCACCTGAAGGAGGAGCGGCAACAACCCAGAAACTTGATGAGATCCTTGCTACCCTGTTGGACACAAGAGATCGCTTGGATGTACTTGAACAGCAGGTGATGGGAAATGAGGAGGATGAAGAAGCTGATAATAATAATCAGCAACCTCCAGAGCACAACCCCGACACGGGTGTTGATGTTAATGCTGTGAATGCACCTGTCCAACCAGAAAACAAAAAGGCCAGATTGGCAGCAGAACTCACTAATGATATAAAAAGGATAAGTCCACCTAAGTATGATGGCATCACATTAGGAGATGGAGCTGAGAACTGGCTCAGCGAAATGGAGAAGTACTTTGCAATAAGGAACTTCTCAGAGGAAACCAAAGCTATTTGGGGAGCCTATCAACTTTCTCATGAAGCGTCTTCGTGGTGGGATAGCCGAAAAGCTGAGCTAAACATTGATGAGACCAATATTACTTGGGATCAATTTAAAGGCTATTTTAGGCAACGGTGGCTGCCACAACTTTTCTATGATCAGAAAATGACAGAATTCCAGAACTTAGCTCAAGGGAAGCTAATGGTAACTGAATTTTGGGAGCGGTTTACAAAACTCCTCAAGTATGTACCGCAGTATCAAACTGACGAAAAGTTCAGGATACGGAAATTCATCATGGGATTGAATCCCGTGATAGGGGGAGAGGTCGATGTTCACAGCCCAACCACTATGGAAGGAGTTGTTGAAAAGGCCATAAGGCAAGAACAGAAATTAAAGGCTATTTCTGCTCATAAGGAGGAAGTGCGGAAGAAGACTGCAAACCCTTCTTCAACCTCTCTTGCACCCAGAAAAGGACCATGGAAAAAGTTTGGAAACAAGAGTAAGTTTCCAGGAGATAATAATAAGAAAGCGGCAGTAAATAAGCCTGCTGGAAACGTGAAGGATAATTTTGCTAAAAATTATAATAATGGACAGAAGTCCTATGGAGGACAGCGTGACAATTACAAGGCTGGAGGTAATGCTGAGCCTAAGAAGGGACCTGTAGGAGGCTGCTACAATTGTGGCAAGGACCACTATGCGAATCAATGTCCTTTGAAGAAGGATGATCGTAATCAGCAGCATAAGATACATGCTGCAGTAGCAGACAAGCAAGCTGAAAAGCAAGCAATACCTATAGAAGTTCCGGGGAAGTTATTCGGCATACCTGTCACTATTCTTTTTGATACCGGAGCTACTGAATGTTTTATTTCTAATAAACTTGCTTCTAAACTTAAAAGAAAAGCTGGGAAAATGGATAAATCTTGGACTGTAGAGTATGGTAATAATTTTGTTCATACAGTGAGTATGTGTCTTTTTGGAGCAGTCCTTGATTTACCTAATTTCTCCACGGAAGTTGATCTCTATGTTACACCTTTGGGATCGTATGACATTATTATTGGTGTCAATTGGTTAGCTGACCATAAAGCAAAGGTAGATTGCTATGAAAAGAACATAAAATGTTTAGATGATCAGCTGGAATCAGCAGAGATTCAAGGTGTGAAACGGGAAATTTCAGTTAGAAAACTGTCAGCTATGTAGCTTAAAAAGGCTAAGAATAAAGGATGTACTCTTTATGCAGTAAAGATATCTGAATCTTCAGAAGAAGATGGTGATTACATGAAGCAAAATCCACTGTTACAAAGTTTCAGGGATGTTTTTCCTGAAGAATTACCGGGGTTACCACCCAAGAGAGAATTTGATTTTACCATTGAAATCAAGCCTGGGACGGAACCTATTTCCAAGGCGCCTTATCGGATGACTACTACTGAGTTAGTCGAGCTTAAGGCACAGTTACAAGAGCTTTTGTCTAAAGGATTGATTAGACCAAGTGTTTCACCTTGGGGAGCACCTGTGATATTTGTAAAAAAGAAGGATGGAACACTAAGGCTGTGTATTGATTATCGGATGTTGAACAAAGCAACAATCAAGAACCGATATCCACTTCCTAGGATCGATGATCTGTTTGATCAGATGCGTGGAGCAGCGGTTTATTCTAAGATAGACCTTCGATCTGGTTATCATCAGTTAAGGATTAAAGAGGAAGATATTCATAAAACAGCTTTCCGAACAAGGTACGGACATTATGAATTTACAGTTCTACCCTTTGGGTTAACTAATGCACCTGCAGCCTTTATGAATTTAATGAACAATATTTTTCAAGAATACCTGGACAAGTTTGTGCTTGTATTCTTGGACGATATTCTCATTTATTCTAAGAGCGTTGAAGAGCACAATGAGCATTTGAAGATAGTTTTGGGAATTTTGAGAAAGAGGAAGTTGTATGGTAAGTTATCCAAATGTTCTTTCTATGATTCAGAAGTTCACTATTTGGGTCATGTCATAAGTAAAGAAGGAATTGCTGTAGATCCTTCAAAAATAGTGGCAATAACTGAATGGCCTGCGCCAAAGAATGTACATGAAGTAAGAAGCTTCATGGGTCTTGCAGGTTACTATAGAAAATTTGTAAAGGATTTTTCTAAATTAGCTGCACCAATAACTTCTTTACAAAAGAAGGATAAGAAATTCATGTGGAATGACAAGTGCGAAGCGGCTTTCAAAAGTCTGAAAGACCAGTTGACTTCTGCACCTATTTTAGCTGTACCAGACCCTAATGGGAATTTTACTGTTGTAACGGATGCTTCTGGGGAAGGCCTTGGAGGTGTTTTGTTACAAAATGATCAAGTCATTGCTTATGAAAGTAGAAAACTTAAGTTACATGAGCTGAATTATGCCCCTCATGATTTGGAACTTGCTGCCATTGTTCATGCGCTTCAAGTCTGGAGACACTATTTACTTGGGAAACCTTTTGAGTTGAAGACTGATCACTTGGGACTGAAATATATTTTTACTCAGCCCAATCTGAATGCCAGACAGAGAAGGTGGTTAGAATTTTTATCACAATATGACTTTGATATAAGTTATATCAAAGGGAAGGAGAATCGGGTAGCTGATGCTCTAAGTCGTAGGAGGCACATTTCTGCTCTTATAACATTAAGAACTCAGTTTAAAGACGAGGTAAAAAGTGCCTCAGAATCAGATGCATATTTTCAGCAAGTAAAAGCAGCGCTTGCTGCAGAACCTAAAGATAAAAGGTATGAAGGTTTTCATTTTGATAATGAAGGAATCTTGCGTTATGAAAATAGGGTATATGTACCTGTGCTGAATGATTTAAGAAAGAAGTTGTTAGTTGAATTTCATAATTCACCTTTCTCTGGACACCCAGGTATCACAAAAATGCTAGCTGATTTGAAACAACAATACTTCTGGAAAGGTATGAAAAAGGATGTGATAAATTTTGTGACTCATTGCCTGGAATGTCAGCGGGTGAAGGCAGAGCATATGCACCCTGCTGGACTGTTATATCCTCATAGCATACCGCAGTACAAATGGCAAGTAATAACCATGGATTTTGTACAAGGACTACCTATGTCCAGGAATAAGCATGATGTTATCCTGGTAGTTGTAGATAAACTGACTAAGGTAGCTCATTTCATCGCTGGAAATCTAAAGGATGATTCACCAGTGCTGGCCAAGAGGTTCGTACATGAAATTTTCAGATTGCATGGTGTACCAGAACTGATTATATCTGACAGGGATCCTAGAATGACGTCAAGGTTTTGGCAAATGCTTAACGCAGCCCTAGGAACAAAACTAAACTTCAGTTCTGCATATCATCCAGAAATGGATGGGCAAACTGAGAGGGTAAATCAAGTGTTGGAGGACATGTTGCGAATGTATTGCATGGATCAACAGTATAAATGGGAAGAGTATCTTCCATTAGTTGAGTTCGCATACAACAACACTTACCACTCATCTCTTAAGATGGCACCATTTGAAGCACTTTATGGAAGAAAGTGCAGAACCCCTGTAAGTTGGGACAGTGTTGAGGATAGAGTGGTAATTGGACCAGAGATTCTCACAGAAATGGAACAACAAGTTAAGCTGATTCGCGAACGATTAAAGGAAGCAGCGGATAGACAGAAGAGCTATGCTGACCTTAAGCGGGTTGATAGAAAGTTTGAGCTTGGTGATAAGGTTTTTCTGCGTGTTAAACCCAGAAAGAGTTCTATAACTTTTGGCAAGGCTGCCAAGTTGTCACCACGATTTGTGGGACCTTTCGATATTGTCGAAATAATCAATCCTGTAGCTTATCGTTTAGCATTGCCACCTGCTTTATCTCGCATGCATGATGTTTTCCATATTTCTTTGCTTAAGAAATACGTTTCAGATCTGTCACATGTTTTAAATTGGAATTCCTTGCAGGTCCAAGACCCAGGAATAATCGTGGTTAAACCCACAAGAGTGCTGGAAACTCGCCAATTGCATTTGAGAAATCGTGATATACAGCAATGTAAGGTCCAGTGGGACCAGTTTAGCGAAGAAAGTGCAACTTGGGAAAATCTGGAAGAGATGAAAATTGCTTTTCCTTCTCTTTTTGCAACAGAATGAAAACTGTTGACAAAAATATACTTTTATGAACTGATTGTTTTTAAGTATTTATGAAAGCCAGATTAAGGCAGACTTTATTCAGGTTGAATAAATGTGTTGTGACATTGATTTCTGGAACTATTTAATATGGAAGTAGTCACAGTGTTTGTGAACTAATAAATTGATTGACCTGAAGGTTAATTTAATATGTAATTCATCGGGACGATGAATCTTTTTAGGAGGGAAGCATGTAACACCCTGAACTGTTGTTACTTTCTCCTGGACATACAAGTGTTGATATGTGATTTCTGGTATAAGGATGTGTTCCTCGATTTAGAAATCATGCTTGATATGTATTGTAATTTCCTTGCAGATTGCAGATCTTGACTGAGTCAGAATATGATTAGACTCTTTTATTTATTTCATTTTGTGTCTGAATATTAATCTGATCACGGAATGAATTATAGAGACATTCATCTATAATATCTAGTCTTGGATCAGTGGAATTGATCCAAGTAATGCTTTAAATTTGTTTGTGATGAATTAGATCGCAGACCTTGAACAGGTTGCAAGGTATGGAAGCATTGTTTAAGCTGGTCAGGAGAACGACTCAGGCTGATCTTGGTAAATGAATCGGTTCCCGATATCGAAGTATATCTGGAAGGTCTCGGACGTGGACCAAGTAATAATTCTGCCATGTATATTCCTGTAGCCTAACGGCTGTATAGGAGTGAATCCTGCTCGGAGATGCATGATTATGGGTCTTTTCTTGGCATATAAAATGTTATACCTTACTGGAATTATTAACGGTTAGTAACCTAAAACTAAAACCTAACCTAGGGGTTAGATTAGTGTTAATCTAACCTAGACCTGGGCTATGTGTTAATATCCTAAGTTAGTATCTATGTGTAAATTGGTTAGTATGGGTATTACCCTAAATTCTAACCTAAGATACTAACCTAACTAATGAGGAGATTATGAAGGGGCCTATGGAGGGGTGCGAACCATGGGCGGCATTTTCTATGGCAATTAATGCTTGGGATAAGGATGAGGGACAGGTCATGGCGAAGGTTTAGGCAACGGCTAACCTGTTCTGACGTGGCAATTCGCTAAGTTTGGAAATGGGCATGAATTTTCATTGGACTGTCGCCAATTCTGGCGGTCGGTGGAAGTTGAGTTTAAGCGGGAAAGTTGGTTTAATGGCATTCAATATTCTCGGAAGTCGAGCTCGGAACTCGCGAGAAGGCATGCAAACGGGAAATTTCGGGGTTTGTTTGGCTTGCCGCGATTTTCGGTCTTCTCTCTCTCTCTGCTTGTTTACTGGTTCTTCGCACCAGTTCTCTTTGTGTTGCATGGCAAGTATGAACTACTCTAGCTCTTTTCTCTGTCATGGAGGATATATATGTGATGGAGACAGCAAAATTTTGTTGGTCGCTTTATCGTGGAAAAAGAAAAGGAAGTTTGAGCTCTTCCTGTGGTCTGCTTCGGAAAATTGATCAAAAATCCAGGCATGTTAGGCCCTAACCTTTAAATAGCTTGCTGTCTTTCAAGTGATTTCATTAGAACAACTCTGTTCAAATGTTTTGAGAAAATGGATGATTTTCTATGGAGATCTTGTTTGATTTTGGTACTGTATCTCTTCTGGTTCGATTTTTCAATTTCCTCTAGATGGGTGTTTGTTAAATTCGAATTTCGGCTCTATTCCCTTGTGTATTCTTTCTGGTTTAAATATGTGAGATATTTATATATTTAAAGGCATGAATGCTCGGCCTGTTTGGCATGAACCCGTCGAATATACTTGTGTAGGGTATAGACCACTGTTTTGTTGTCGATTTTTGATCGCCAATACTGTTGTGAAACAGTAGGGAAGGATACTGGTGTACCTGTTTGATTGTTCAGTGTTTTAGGAAATTTTGGAAACTCTGTCGTGGTTTTTGTTGACAGTGACTAATGATACTTTTTGGGTTTCATTTGTCTTCTAATTTTTGCTTGTGAACGGGTAACTGTTGTGTTACCGTAGTCTTTACGACCCAGTGGAAGTTGTTCTTCCTTGTTATTGTGGTAACGGGATTATTGTTGACTGTGTACAATATTGATACATCTATACTTATTTGGACGACTCAGAGGAGTTCTTGATTGAATCGTATATTGCTGTCCACTGCTGAGAATGTAGATTCATCCATGGGTTTTGTTATTTATCTTCGTGGAAGCCTTGTAGAGGTAACAGGTCTTTTGTTCACTGCTGATTGTAATGCTTAAGGATATAGATTTCCTGGCATGCATTGCATTCTTTTGTGTAAGCTGTTCGAAAGTTTTGAAGAGGCTCAGTTGTTTTCCTTGTTTTGAAATGGGTATAAACCCATTAACAATATACAGTGTGTATATATATAGATTTATAAATGTTGTGATTTGGACGACTCTGAGGAGTCGATTGAATGATTTATATTATATTTGAGCCGAATATGTTTAAATAGTTGGTGAACGATAAACCAGTGGTTGGAAGGAATGACATGTACTAAGACCTCTGTTATTTTCTGGAATTACTTTTGTGTTGCATTGATTTTGTGGTACAGATTCTTTAGGAGAATATTTAGGTCTTCAATCTGTGCAAAATTGTGTAAAAGATGGGCAAGGTACAGCCGGTTTTCTTGATTTGAATTTGGTAATCGGATTTGCTTGCCTGATGATTAAATAAGCTCCATTGTTGGGCTCGGATGTAATCGTATGCAATTATTTGTTTTATTGTTGTTCGGATTCATATGAACTTTTGGAAGGTATCTTGTATTGCTTGAACCTTATTGAATCTGATTTACGGGACACTGTCGTTTTGTCACTGTTCCTTGAGTATGGTTGAATATTTCGTGTTCTGGCCCTGTTGGGGTGAGTCGCGAGTACCACACCTTAGACTTGCATGCGCCAAGGCAAGAATAGATATGCTATGTTCCTTTCCGTTTAATCAGTCCGATTTAGACTGAGCAAGAATAGATATGCTATGTTCCTTTCCGTTTATTCAGTTCGTTTTTGACTGAGCATGTTTCGGAAATACTGTGTGGACGTCATGGCATAGTCTTTAGGAAACCTCAGATTGCTTGATGCAATGAAGTTGGTTGTAAAACAGCAATCTTGCTTGCGGCTTGTCTAACTTGTTCATTTATATACTGGTTGAATGTTTTCATATGTGAAGACGGTTCAGTAATGAACTTATGTGAAAGGAAGTATGAATGGTTTGGTCCTTTCTCTTCCTTTATTTAATTTTTGTTGATATTTGTCTAACAGTGGGAAATTGTTTTGTAACATAATGGTGGAATCCCGAATTGTTATGTTATTCCCTTTTTGGAAGAATGAAACAATCTGACCAATGTTGTGATTTTGGATTCAATGATTGTTTGTGTACATTCGTTCCTTGTTTCTTAATATTTGATGAAATATTAGAAAGTGATTAAGACTATTTTGTAACAATGACAGAGTTACATATTTGTAATCATTTTGTATTACAAGGGCATAGTCTGAGTATGTTTACTTATGTGAATATCTGATCTCATTTAAACAGGGTGTTTAATGAAAACAATTGATGGATAGCAATTGTTTTAAAAGTTGGTGCTTATCATGCTCAGTTCATTGAACTGACTCATGTTGACTATTTTTGCAGATGGTTGCCGTAAGAGGTAAAAGCAATGCAGATCTGACAGGCTGATCAGATTGTTTATTGGATTTATAATGAATTACAGCTTGATTTTATGGATGTACTATATGTGAAAAGATGTTTCTTTTCCGTTAGCATTGTATCCAGTATGCTGTTGCATAAAATGTAATTGTATAGTTTTGATAGGAATGGAAATAAGTGTTTGAAACTTATGTGTTGTATTCTATTTCTGAAAGTTGACCTTCTTCGGTTTATGTAACGAAGGGGCATTGTTATCATTGTATAATATGGATGCTTTTGTGATTGACAATGAAAGCTTGCATGAAAATGAGATTGAATTCTTATGAGAGTTTAGTAGTTCTAATTTGTTCTAGCAAAAGCAATATTGGATTTAAATAATTGTCTTTCTAGAAGATAGGTTAAAAATGAGCCTAGAAGAGAACGCTAAACAAGCTGGATTAAATTACTAATCCCTAGTCCTAAGGATAACAGGACAATATTAAATTGGATTCTTAATCATTTATATCTTTATACCAAAAGTATGATATAAATTTCAGTTAAGAGAACTGATATACAATCAAATGGAGTTCAGTTGGCAATCTCAAGCAAAGGTTATGAGATACTGTCCGATTCTGTTGCTTTAGAATCAGGTGTATTCTAATGACTCCTTGATGAAGAACTTGACCTTAATATCTCTACCAAGTAATGGGTTTTATAGAGGAGGGTCGTCCTAAGACGAAGAATCCAGGGATCGGAAAGGCTAAACCTTAGGGAAAAGTCTTTAAAGTAATTTAAACTCAAGTGCGTAACGCGTGTTACTGAGTAGATCTTTTCGAGGCGGATTTAAAGGTTGACGACATAAGTCAACTGCAGAGTTGTACCTCCGAGAAGATTAGGATCTTCTCGAAGTTACAATAATGCAGATGACTTATGGCGACACCCTTTGCATTGATCGCTAAGATTTACACTTGATTTCGCACGAGTTACCCTGGGACCGATTAAGAACGTGGTCATGTTATAAGGCTGCCTAGGAGATTCGGGGTATCATGACACACTGGTTGAACTGCAAGGTTGAACCAGTATGTCATCATATCCCTAATCCTCGTGGGCATCCATATAACATTATCACCTTGTTAATCTGCCTCCGAGTGATTCAGTTGTGAAGGGAAGGACTGACAGTAGTCAGTATAAGACATTCTATATAACATATGAATAGGGTGAAGGACGTATTCCAGATTGACGAGTATGCCGTTAAGGAATACGAGACATGAACAGTATGTTTCAAATCTTTGGCCAAAGTATCGCAAGCTGCTGATTGCGTTGTCCTAATTCACCTAGTCTAAGGGATGAGATGCCGATGAATAATAGTAACAATTATTCAGTTAGATTCCTTGGACAGAGCATTCTGAATCCCAGATTAGGGAAGAGAACCGCAAGAGTAATGTGTTAAATAAAAACACCGACTCTTATTACTCATGAATAGATCGGTAGATTACCGAGTCATGGAATGAATAGATCGGAGGTACTCCGA
>CM034146.1:528557742-528605242 GCA_019776745.2 Taxus chinensis | reverse complement strand
CGCACATGAACTTGCACATGCACACGCACACGCACACGCACACGCACACGCACACGCACATGCACATGCATACACACGCACACGCACACGCACACGCACACGCACACGCACACACACACGCACACGCAGACACATGCACACACAGCACGGCACACGCACACGGACAAAACACATAGGCACATGTAACACATGCACACACACACGCACACGCACACGCATACACTCACATGCACACCATATGCACACACACAACGCATCACACACACAATACGCACACACACGCACGCACACACACACACGCACACACACACATGCAAACATGCACACGTAGATGCAGGCACACAACCGAAAATGTAGACACACACGCACACACACGCACACACACATGCACACGCATGAACACCCACACACGAACGCACACACAGACATGCACAAACGCACACATAGACACGCACAAGCACACGCACACGCAAACACATACGCAGACACAGACACACACACACACACGCAAACGCACACACGCACACACGTACAAACTCATAAACAAATAACACGCACACACACACAAACACACGATCACGCACACGCTCACGCACACACACACATAGACACACACATGCACACGCACACGCACATGAACTTGCACATGCACACGCACACGCATACGCACACGCACACACACACGCAAACGCACATGCATACGCACATGCACACACACACGCACGCGCACACGCACATACACACGCACACACACAAACATACGCACACGCACACGCACACACACACATTCACACGCACACGCACACGCACATGCAAACGAACATGCACACAAGCACAGGCACACGCACAAACAAAAAGACAGGCACAAACACATGCACACACACACGCACACGCACACGCACACACACACATGCACACCCACACACACACGCATCCGCACACGCACACGCACCTACACACACGCACGCACACCCACACACGCACACACGCACATGCAAACACGCACACGCAGACGCAGACACATAAACATAAATGCAGACACACACACACACGCATACACACATGCACACGCATGAACACCCACACACACACGCACACACAGACATGCACAAATGCACACATAGACATGCACAAGCACAAACACACACTCACACACACACGCACACACGTACAAACTCACAAACAAATAACATGCACACACACACAAACACACGCACGCACACAGACATGCACACTCACACGCACACACGGACACATGCACATGCACACATGCACCCGCACACGTACACGAACCTGCACACGCACCTACACATGCACACACACACAGACACACACACATCAGCACGCACACGCATAGGGACACACACACACATGAGCACGCACACAAACACGCACAGGCACAGGCACAAGCAAACACACATGCACATGCACACACATGCACGGACAAGCACACGCATATGCACCTACACACACGCACAGGAACAGGCATAGGCAGACACACACGCACATGAACACGCACACACACATGCACACGCACACGCATATGCACATGCACGCACGCACTCACACGCACACGCAAACGCACACACGCACACACGTACAAACACACGAACACGCACCATGCACACGCACATGCACACTCACACTCACACGCACACACGGACACATGCACCCGCACACGCACACGAACCTGCACATGCACCTACACATGCAAAAAAACATGCACAGGGAGACACACATGCACACGCACACGCACACACATGCACGCACACGCACATGCACACGCAGAAGCACACGCACACACACACGTAGATGCACTTGCACTCGTAACCGCACACGCACATGTAGATGATCACACACACGCACACACAGACACACACATGCACACGCACACGCACACGCATACACATACGCACACGCACTCGCACACGCACCTGCACACGCACACGCACACACACATGCATAGGCATAGGCACACAAACACGCACACGCACACGTACACGCACACGCACATGCACACGCACTCACACACACATGCACACACACGCACATGCACATGCAGACACAGACACACACGCACACGCACATGCACTCGCACATGCACACGCACACGCAGACGCACACACACACGCAGACGCACATGCACACGCACGCACATGCACACGCAGACGTAGACGCACACGCACACACACACGCACTCGCACTCACAACCGCACACACACATGCACACGATCACGCAGACGCACACACAGACATGCACATGCACACGCACACGCACACGTATACGCATACGCACACACACTCGCACACGCACACGCACACGCACACGCACACACAAACGTACACGCACATGCACACGCACACGCACATGCACACACACATGCACACGCACACGCACACGCACACGCACCTGCACAGGCATACACACACTCACAGGCACATGCACACACAAACACACAAACACACAAATGGACAGAAGCACACGCACACACACACACACACACGCATGAGCACACGCATACACACCTACACACACGCACAAGAACATGCACAGGCACAGGCACAGGAACATGCACAAGAAACAACACACACACACGCACAGGAACATACACATGCACAGGCACAAGCACACGCACACGCACACGCACGCGCACACTCACACGCACACGATCACGCACACACACACATAGACACACACATGCACATGAACATGCACACGAACATGCACATGCACACGCACACGCACACACACACGCACGAGCACACGCATATGCACCTACACACATGCACAAGAACAGGCGCAGGAAGACACACACACACACACGCAAAACCATACGCACACGCACACGCATACGCACACACACGCACGCACTCACATGCACACGCTCACGCACACGATCACACACACCCAAACACGCACGCACACACGGGCATGTAAAAATGCACACGTAGACATGCACAAGCACATGGACACGTAAACACATACACAGACATAGACACACAGACGCACACGCAAATGCACACATGCACACACGTATAAACACACAAACACACACCACGCACACGCACAAAAAGACACGCACACGCACATAGAAACGCACACAGACACGCACACTCACACGCAAACATAGACACATGCACATGCACACATGCACCCACACACGCACACGCACCTACACATACACACACATGAGCACTCACATGCATAGGGACACACACACGCACGCGCACGCATACGACACGCACAGGCACAGGCACAGATAGACACACATGCACACACACAAACACGCGCACACGCACACGCACACGCACACGCACATGCACATGCATATGCACCTACACACATGCACAGGAACAGGCATAGGTAGACACACACGTACATGAACATGCACACACACATGCACACGCATACGCACACGCACCCACGCACTCACATGCACACGCTCACGCACATGATCACGCACACACACAAATAGACACACACATGCACATGAACATGAACACAAACATGCACACGCACACGCACATGCACACGCACATGCCCACACACATGCATACGCACATGCACACGCACACGCACACGCACACGCACACGCACATGCACACGCACATTCACATATATAAGCACACGCACACACACACACGCACAAACAAAAAGACAGGCACAAGCACATGCACACACACACGCACACGCACACGCATACACACACATGCACACCCACACCCACACGCATCCGCACATGAATACGCACCTACACAGACACACACGCACACCCACACACGCACACACAAACACACACACACATGCACATACACACGCATCCGCACCTACACACACACATGCACACCCACACACGCACGCACATGCACACATGCAAAAACACACACGCACACGCAGACACACGAATGCAAATACACACACACACACATGCACACACACATGCACACACACGAATACCCACACACGCATGCACACATGGACAGGCACAAATGCACACGTAGACGTGCACAAGCACATACACATGCACACTCACACGCACACGCAAACACACACGCAGACACAGACACACACACGCACACGCAAATGCACACACGCACACACGTACAAACACACGAACACACACCACGCAAACAGACACACACACTCACACGCACACACGGACAGATGCACATGCACACATGCACCCGCACACGCACATGAACCTGCACACGCACCTACACATGCACACACACAGACACACATGAGCACGCACATGCATAGGGACACACACACGTGCACGTGCACACACACAAACATGCACATGCATAAGCACAGGCAGACACACATGCACACACACGCGCGCACACGCACATGCACACGAACATGCACACACAGACGCAAACGCAGACGCAGACGCACTCGCAACCGCCCATGCATGCGCACAAGATCACGCACACACACACACAAACACACACATGCACACGCACACGCACATGCATATGCATACACAGACGCGCTCGCACACACGTACAAACACACGAACACGCACCACACACATGCACAGGCACACAGACACGCACACTCACATGCACACACGGACACATGCACATGTGCACATGCACCCACACACACACACGAACCTGCACATGCACCTACACATACACACACACACACAGACATACACATGAGCACGCACATGCATAGGGACATGTTGTTGTAAATCAGCAGCACCCTTGGATGTAAATCAAGGTTCTAAATGATGTTTTAGGCATTTAGTGTGATTTCACAACATGGAAACCTCTCTCCAAGTGTGGGACTTGTAAAAATGAGAGAGGAATCTCCAGATTAGAGGCTGGTTCCTCAAACTCCTCTGATTTAGATCTATATTTTATACAACTACAGAGGTTCAGATCCTAATCCTACTCTAAATTGCAAGGAGACAGGGATAAAAATGCAAAAATGAAACTAAACTAAAGATGGTGATGCACCAAAAGGAGTGGTGAAACATTTTTTGCCATGTAAATAGACACAAATTCATGAAATGCAACAAGGGAAAACATACACAAGCTGATAGATGTAATTAGAGGTCTTAAAATGAAGTAAAACAATACAAACAGAGGACTGAAAGCATTCACAGAGTTTACACTGTCAATTCCATGTAAAAATCTCTTGCATTCCACCTTCAAAGAGGTATAAACCTGCTACAATACTTGAAAAAGGTCTGATTCTTACAATTATCACTTACTGGAGGTGAAAGAAGAAGTTTGCAATGCCAAAAAGTGTTCAACCCTCAAGAAATGAGCCAAATCTGGCTTTTACAATACATGGGTCGAGCCCAGGAGAGAGAAAACGTAAAAAACGTGGGAGCCCATTCCTCATTGATGGAAAATGCATTAAAATAGCATGGAGGACCTTACAAACCCATACCTTGTCATATTTGACCATATTGGAGAAGAATGTGACCCATTCTGTATTAAATTTGGTTGTTGAAATGTCATTTCTGGCCATGGACACATACCAGAACCATTTTTGAATTTTCTCTCTACAAACTGAACTAAAATTAAAAATTGACCATGGAATCATGTAGATAATTTTAATATCTTTCCAATGATATAAAGAACGCAAAAATCTGAGCTCTGGATCAAAAGATATGATCATTTGAAGATTTAGGGCAAAAACGGCCCAAAAATGGATCGGCGGGAAAAAATTTCAAATATTACCTTTTTTTTGTCTTTGGAAATTTTTTCAAAAATTCCCCACTCTCCACTGGTCGGATGCCATGTGGTAATCTCTGATTCACTCTGGAATTCTCTCTCCTTCTATTTTCCGCAGGTTTTCCTTTGAAAATCGACCTTTTTATACTCTTTTGGAAAAAAATTCATATTTGCCTCCGACCCCCGAACTCCTCTACCACGTGGCAGCTTCCTATTGGCTGCGGGCCTCAAATGGAAAAATTTTCCACAAAAACTCTACTGAGCCATAACTTGAAAAATATAAGGAGTTAGGAGGTAAACTTTACCTTTCTGGAAAGCTGAGAGAGAACTCTATCTGATGGTGCCATTTCCAGAAAGCCTTGAGTGCCTGAAAATCAAAAAATGTAGACTGAGGCACAAGAGAGGCAAGAACACAAGGAGTTAGCCACAAAAATGAGCTGGGGCACCATTTTAGATAACAATTTTGGCAACTCAGAGGGGTCATCTACCTGCTAGATGAAAATACCAGTTGCCTGAAGCAGTCAATTGGGCATGGAGTCATCAAATATTGTGTTTAGAACCTCAACTGACTTAGAATGTGCAAGGAGGAAGATGGAATATCACATGATGGAAGCAAGGACTGCAAAACATCTCTAGGGACAGCAAGTTGTGCCAAAGCACTTAGGGAAAGCAAAACTAACCTACAACAAAACAATGTGCAAAGCACTTGGAGGAATGAAAATCTAATCTAATATTTACAAGGTGGTAAATTTCCCTCTAGAAGCAATGCTTGAGATAGATTCCATTGACTGGAATCTGCAGTTCTTCACCATCCAATGAGGCCAATTGGAAAGCATTGTTGTTCTTGCACTTCATGACTATGTATGGGCCACTCCAAATGGCATCAAATTTTGAATGCCTTCCCGGTTTTGCTCTATCCACATCCCATTCAACACTAGATCTCCAACCTGAAAAGATATATCCTTGGCCTTCCTATCAAAGGTATTTTTGATCAAAGCTTGATACTTTTCCATTGCTTGGGATGCCTGATTTCTGACCTCCTGCAGCTCCATCAACTCTGCATATCTCACCTCCATGGGCTCAAACTCTAGCAACTCTAATTGCTTCATGAGTTCCAATGTTGGCAACTCAAGTGACATGGGCAAGATTTCCTCTCTTCCATAAACAAGCTTGAATGGAGAGTTACCTGTGAATCTCTTGGGAGTTATCCTATTAGCCCATAAGGCTGATTTTAGTTTGGTATGCCAAGACCTCTGATTCTCATCAAGAGTCCTCCTAATGATCCTCAACAAGTTCTTGTTTGTAGACTCGGCCTGGCCATTACCTTGAGGGTAATAGTTTGATGAAGTGCTTAGGTAGATCCCATTCTTGACAGCCCACTCAGTCACCTTGGATCCAATGAATGCCAATGCATTATCTAAGATTATTGTAGCAGGTATACCAAATCTGGTTGTTATCCCCTCATAAAAGTCTAAGATGCTGGACTCATTTGCTTCTTTGAGTGCTACTACTTCAGTCCACTTGGTGAAGTAGTCCGTGGTTGTCAAAATCCATTTGTGCCCTTGACTTGAATTGGGATTGATGACTCCAATGAAGTCCAAACCCCATTGCATGAATGGCTGGTCAACTGAGATTGGATGCAATGGAAGGGTAGTAAGTCTCTCTTTTCCTATGAAGAATGCATAATTCTAACACCTCTTAATCCACACATAGCAATCACTGAAAATTTTAGGCCAATAATAACCAGCCTTCATGATTTTTAAAGCTGTTACTCTTGGTGCAAAATGACCACCAGCTGGTCCACCATGGAACTCTTCCAACACCCTATGAATCTTATTTGTGCTAATGCATCTCAGCAGCACTCCATTCACATCTTTCTTGAACAAAACTCCATCAACAATGGCATATGAGACAACCTGTAATCTGAAGTGTCTTCTTTGGGTCTTGTTCATCTCTGGAGGGCATAGGCCTGTGCTTAGGAAGTGTATTATACCTTGGGTCCAGCAAGGAGTGGGGGCAGCATTGTCTTCTTCTTGATTGCCACTTGGCTCATGGCTACCCTGGACTGTCAAAACAGCCTCTTCTTCATTGCATACTTCTTTTTGCTTCCCCAAAACCATCTGCTCACACAATCCTTTCCCTCTTACCAGCTTGGTGATCTTGATCTCAATGTCATACTCCATGACACGGGTGATCCAACCTGCCCTTTTCTCATTCAAATCTTTGTTGATGAGGAAGTCCTTAACCCCAGCATGTGAGACCAGAAACTAGACCTTGTTGTTTAAGACTAAATGCTTGAATTTCTTCAAGCTTCTGATTACTGCCAGCACATGCTTCTCAATAAAAGAGTACTTCACCTCATAGTCATCTAGGCTCTAGCTGAAGAAGGCAATTGGCTGCTCATCATTATCCTTGTTTTGTTGTACCAAAATGGCAGAAATAGTGTCATTACCTCCAAATGCATAGAGGATGAAATCCTTGGAGAAGTCCGGGTTGATGAGAGTTGGTGCTTGAGAAATGGCTTCTTTGATTGCTTCAAAACTCTCATTTCCTTCTTCTTTCCACTTGAAAGCCATGCTCTTCTTTAACATTTTGGTGATGGGCTTGACAAGGGCTGCAAAATCTAGGACAAACCTCCGAACAAAGTTTATCCTCCCCAAGAAACTCTGAAGGGCTTTCTTGTGGCTTGGCAATGGTAGTACTCTTATGGATTTAACCCTCTCTGGATCAATTGCTAATCCTTCTTTGGAGACAATATGGCCAAGGAGCTTTCCTTCATGTGCAAGAAAGATACACTTTCTAGGATTTAAAGACACTCTAAATCTCCTGCACCTCATGAAAACTTGTCTCAAATGAGAGAGGTGGTCTGCTGCATTTTTGGAAAAAAACAGTGATATCATCAAGGTAAATCAGCACCACATTGTTAATCAAACCTTTGAATGTCATGTCCATTGCCCTTTAGAAGGTAGCACCAGCGTTGGACAGCCCAAATGGCATTTTCCTGTATGCAAAAGTTCCCCATTTGGTTGTGAAGGCTGTCTTGAACTGGTCTTCCTCCTTCACCATAATCTGAGTAGCCATCAAGTAGTGAAAACCTCTCGGAGCCAGCCACAACTTGCAAGATTTGCTCCATGGAAGGGAGTGGGTAATGGTCCTTGAGAGATGCTCTATTTAAGTCTCTGAAATCAACACACAATCTGATCTAATGGTCCAAATTTTCTTGATTCTTAGCTGAGAACTCAGCTTCTTCTTGTAAGAAATGGATGATTTATTGGTAATTCTCAAACACTTGCCAACTGACATTGTTATCTGGCACTGAAGGCCTCACAATCACGTGAATGTTTGGCTGTACCTTGTCTTTTTGAATGCTTTCCACAATGTCAAAGTCTGCCCCTACTGCTACAAGCCTATCAGCAACTTGATTCTCTTTCCTAGGAATGGATTTGATGCAAAAACCCTCAAAATCTTCCATGAGGTCCCACACCCTATTCTTGTAGCACCTGAGTAGATCATTCTTGGTAGCATGTTGTCCCTTGACCTGATTTACAATCAATTCACTGTCACCAAAGACTTGCAAGTTCTTTATTTTCTTCTTGATTGCCCAATGCATCCCTTGCACCAAGGCTTCATATTCAACAGTGTTATTAGAGCATGCAAACTGAAATCTAAAAGATGAACAGTACTTTACTCCTTAAGGTGAAATAAGCATGGCTCCACCTCCTGCACCTTGTTTACTCCTTGATCCATCAAAAAACAGCTACCATACCGAATTGTCATCCTTGTGGTTTGGCTTGGTGATGTTAGGAATAGGCTGATTGTATTCATGTATACAATAGACCCCTAGCTCAGATTCTTCCACTTCTTGATAAGGATCAAAAGCATGCACCTTGTTTGCCCATTCATCAAGAGTTAGATCCGGTATGCTTCCAACCTTGGTGTCAGCTTCATCGGTGCTTGGGTGGTCTTCTTGATCAAATGCTGAACAATTGGCGTTGATCTGACTTGGAGTGTAAGGCAAAATGTGGAAGTTTGCAATAGGTTCAGACCTAATTGTAGCCTTAGTTCCATACCTCATTCTGAACAGCATGTGTGACCAATCAGCAGACAAATATCCCCCAATCTTGGCTGTGAAGTCCCTTGACAAGCATAGGGCAAAGAGTGGTGGAAGGTCTATGACTGATACATCTTGTAAAACAACAACATTTGGACATGCATACAAGGTAAGACTCAAGTTTCTAATCACCCCAACTATTGTTACTGTTGTCCCATCCAGTTGCACTACCCCTTTGGATATGGTTTTACTGGAGCCCTAGCTGATCACTATTTGTTTAGGCATCACTGAGCTACTTGCCCCAGAATCTATCATGCAATTTTGCACTAACTGATTTCCAATGATTAATGAAACATATAAAGGAGGGGGCTTCAACATTTTACCTTGCTGTCCTCCATGATTTCCCTCAGGTTGGGCAGCATTTGTGAGCACTTTCTCTTGCATCTGAACTTGCTGATTTGAAGTTGGCCAGTCCTTCATGGTAGCTTGTAACAAGTCTCTTTGGCCTGGGATAGATAGGGATTCCCACATTGATATATTAACATTTGTCTTCTTCATCTGATCAATGATACTGAATGGTGATGAAGGATCTCTTTGCTGTCCCTTTGCTTGTACATTCACTCCTTGCACATGGGCAACAATAACTGGTATTTGAGTTGGTCTAGGAGCTGTTCTTGGCTGCCCTTGTGCATTTGAAATTGGATTTTACTTGCCAACCATTTGTGGAGCCATGGAAGGTTGTGGATTGGTTGGAGCTAATGGTTGTTCTTCACACAAATTCCTTCTTTTTGACCTTGTGTTGACTGCAACACCTTGAGAGACTGTTTGATTCATGCCACAAAAATCCTCTGCTTGCTAATTTACCAACATGGTGTCATTTGGAGCTGATTGTTGTTGGAATGTTTCTTGTTGTTGGTTGTTTCCTTAACTTCCCTCACCCTCCACACCAGTAGTTGTTACCATTAATGCTTGATTCAAAGAACCATTGAAGCACATGGATTGGTTATGAGGTTCATTGCATGGAAAACACCAGTCATACTCCTGAGCAATGTTGTTTTGTGTTGGCACCAATGCCTTAGAGGCAGATATGGCATTTGGATTGTAGGGCTGAAATGGTCTATTGGTAGGAGGCCTTATTTGATTCATATTTGCAGTTGGATTAGGAGGTCTTTGTGGTTGGTATGGCTGCCTATTGGGCTGAGCTTGGGGCTGGTAAGAAGGTCTAAAACCTTGGGCTTGCTGCCTCTCGAGAGTGACTAGCTCATTGCCTAGGTTTTGCAATTGCTTCATGACTTCTTGAAGCTCATTTGGGGCACTTGGAGATGAAGTAGAAGCTTCATTTGAACTCTGATTTCTAGGAGTGGGAGAAGGAGCCAAATTAGGTTCTTGATTGGTATTTGGACTCTCTAAACTTGGAAACAATGGCATGGGAGGTCTAGGGGCTATTTTGCCAGCTTGGATCAAACAATTTTCAGCCCTAATGGCAATGCTATAAGCCATAGGGATAGTTATGCCTCCCATGGACTGAATCAACATAGAAATATCAGAATTTAGAGCTTTGAGATAATAGAGAAAAGCACCTTCTGTTGTTGGCCTGACTGCCACTGGAATTCTCTCCCAAGTCTTTTAAAATCTGAAGTTGAAATCAGTCAGTTGTTCATTGGGAGCTCTCTTGATGGTTGTCAGCTGCTCCAAAAGAGACAAGTTGTCTCCCTTCTCTCCAAATTACTCATTAAGTGCTATACACAGCTGATTCCAATTTGTGATAGAACCAACTCGAAGGCTTCTAAACCATTGCAATGCTTTCCCTTTGAATGAAGATGCCAGCAATTTGACAGCCACTTACATCTCATTGATTTCATGAATTGCACAAAGATTGGCAATGTCTTTAACATGATCACCTGGAGTAGTCTGATTTTCTCCAGTGAAGTAGGGAATGTTCTTCAAGGCTACAATTGGAATTGGATGTTGTGCATTGAGGGCAAGTGGGTTGCTGCTTGTGAAGTTGACATAGGGGTTGTTTTGTGACATTTTAATTGGTCTTAGAACCCTTATTGATTGAATGAAAGGCCTACCAGGTGGAGGAGTTGAGAGAGTTTTGTTTGGTGGAGATGGAGACCTTTGAATTCTCCTCCCACTTTGCCTTACTCTTGGAGATACTACAGATAGTCAAATAGCACCTCTTCTTCTCCAGCTCTTGACCTTGTGGTGATTCTTCTCATGAGTTTTCAGGCCTGCACTGCTGAAACCAGTTGATTCTTCCCCTTGGAGTCGCCAGATATGCAAATTATAGCTCTTTTCAAGCAAGAAAATTGCAGCAGATGCACATCAACTTTGCTGCAGTAAAAATGAGACCTCTAAGGTCCCACCCGGCGTGCCAAAACTGTTGTTGCAAATCAGCAGCACCCCTGGATGCAAATCAAGGTTCTAAATGATGTTTTAGGCATCCAGTGTGATTGCACAACATGGAAACCTATCTCCAAGTGTGGGACTTGTAAAAATGAGAGAGGAATCTCTAGATTAGAGGCTGGTTCCTCAAACTCCTCTGATATAGATCTATATTTTGCACAACTACAGAGGTTCAAATCCTAATCCTACTCTAAATTGCAAGGAGACAGGGATAAAAATGTAAAAATGAAACTAAACTAAAGATGGTGATGCACCAAAAGGAGTGGTGAAACATTTTTTGCCATGTAAATAGACACAAATTCATGAAATGCAACAAGGGAAAACATACACAAGCTGATAGATGTAATTAGAGGTCTTAAAATGAAGTAAAACAATACAAACAGAGGACTGAAAGCATTCACAGAGTTCACACTGTCAATTCCATGTAAAAATCTCTTGCATTCCACCTTCAAAGAGGTATAAACCTGCTACAATACTTGAAAAAGGTCTGATTCTTACAACTATCACTTACTGGAGGTGAAAGAAGAAGTTTGCAATGCCAAAAAGTGTTCAACCCTCAAGAAATGAGCCAAATCTGGCTTTTATAATGCATGGGTCGAGCCTAGGAGAGAGAAAACATAAAAAACGTGGGATCCCATTCCTCATTGATGGAAAATACATTAAAACAGCATGGAGGACCTTACAAATCCATACCCTGTCATTTTTGACCATATTGGAGAAGAATGTGACCCATTCTGTATTAAATTTGGTTGTTGAAATGTCATTTCTGGCCATGGACACGTACCAGAACCGTTTTTGAATTTTATCTCTCCAAAATGAACCAAAATTAGAAATTGACCATGGAATCATGTAGATAATTTTAACATCTTTCCAATGATATAAAGAACGCGAAAATCCGAGCTTTGGATCAAAAGATATGATCATTTGAAGATTTAGGGCAAAAACGGCCCAAAAACGAATCGACAAGAAAAAATTTCAAATTTTACCTTTTTTTTGTCATTGGAAAATTTTAAAAAAATTCCCTGCACTCCGCTGGTCAGATGCCACGTGGTAAGCTCTGATTCGCTCTGGAATTCTCTCTCCTTCTCTTTTCCGCGGGTTTTCCTTTGAAAATCGACCTTTTTATACTCTTTTGGAAAAAAAATTCATATTTGCCTCCAACCCCTGAACTCCTCTGCCACGTGGTAGCTTCCTATTGGTTGCGGGCCTCAAATGGGAAAATTTTTCACAAAAACTCCGCCGAGCCATAACTTGAAAAATATAAGGAGTTAGGAGGCAAACTTTACCTTTCTGGAAAGCTGAGAGAGAGCTCTATCTGATGGTGCCATTTTCAGAAAGCCTTGAGTGCCTAAAAATAAAAAAATGTAGATTGAGGCACAAGAGAGCCAAGAACACAAGGAGTTAGCCACAAAAACGAGTTGGGGCACCATTTTGGATAACAGGACACACACACGCACACGCGCATGCACACAAACACTCACAGGCACAAGCACAGGTAGACACACATGCACACACACGCACACGCGCACGCACATGTACATGCACACGCACACGCACATGCACATGCACACGAACATGCACACGCAGACGCAGACGTAGACGCACTCGCACTCGCACTCGCAACCACACACGCACACACACACGATCACGCACACACACACACAGACACACACATGCACACACATACACATACACACACGCACATGCACACGTACACACACATGCACCTGTACAGGCATACACACACTCACAGGCACATGCACACACAAACACACAAATGGACAGAAGCACACGCACACACACGCACGAGCACACGCATACGCACCTACACACATGCACAGGAACATGCACACGCACACGCACATGCACAAGCACACGCACATGCACATGCACACGCATGTGCACACACACACGCACATGCACACACACACGCACACGCACGCGCGCACTCACACGCACACGATCACACACACACACATAGACACACACATGCACACGCACATGCACATGAACATGCATATGCACACACAAATGTATACTAACGCGCACATGCAAACGCACACACACACGCACATGCACACGCACCCGCACATGCACACGAACACTCATAGTCATACACACACTCACAGGCACATGCACACACAAACGCACAAACACACAGATGGGTAGAAGCACACGCACACGCACACGTACACAAACACACATGCACACGCACACACACATGCACACGCAGATGCATACGCACCTACACACACGTAAACGCACACGCACACGCATATACACACACGCACACGCACACGCACATGCAGACGCACACGCACACGCACACGCACATGCACACGCACGCGCACATGCATACGCACACGCACACGCACGCGCACGTGCACACACACATGCACACGCACACGGACAAACAAAAAGATAGGCACAAGCACATGCACACACACACACGCATACACACACACGCAAACCCACACACACACGCATCCGAACAAGCGTACACACCTACACCCACACGCACGCACACAAGCACATGCACACATGCACACGCAAACACACACACGCACACGCAGACACACAAAGGCAAACACAGACACACACACACACCCAAACACACATCCGCACACGCATATGTTTCTACACACGCACGCACGCACACACACCCACACACGTACGCACACAAGCACACGCACACACAAACAAACACACACACATACGTAAACGCACGAACACCCACACACGCACGCACACATGGACATGCACAAACACACACATAGACACGCACAAACACACGCACACGCACACTCACACACACATACAAACACACACGCAGACATAGACACAACACGCACATGTAAACACACACACGCACACACGTACAAACACACGAACACGCACCACGCACATAGACACACACACTCACACGCACACCCGGACACATGCACATTCACACATGCACCCGCACATGCACACGAACCTGTACACGTACCTACACATGCACACACACAGACACACACATGAGCACACACAAGCATAGGGACACACACACCCGCACGCGCACGCACACAAACACACACAGGCACAAGCAGACACACACGCACACACATGCACGCACACTCACATGCACACGCAGACGCAGACGTAGACGCACACACACTTGCACTCGTAACCGCACACACAGACGCACACGATCATGCACACGCACACACAGACACACACATGCACATGCACACACACACGCCTACACACGCACCCGCACAAGCACCCGCACACGCACACGCACATGCACACGCACACGCACACGCACACGCACTCGCACTCAAAACCGCACACGCAGACGGACACGATCACACACATGCACACACAGACACACACATGCACACGCACACGCACACACACATGCACACGCACGTCCACATGTACACGCACCTGCACAGGCATACACACACTCACTGGCACATGCATACACAAACGCACAAACACACAATGGACAGAAGCACATGCACACGCACCTGCACAGGCATACACACACTCACAGGCACATGCACACACAAACGCACAAACACACAAATGGACAGAAGCACACGCACACGCACAAACATGCACACGCACACACACATGCATGAGCACACGCATACGCACCTACACACACACAGGAACATGTACAGGCAAACGCACAGGCATAAGCACACGCACACGCACACGCACACACACACGCACACGCACACGCACGTGCACACTCACACGCACACGATCACGCATAGACACACATAGACACACATGCACACGCACATGCACACGTACATGCACATGCACACGCACATGTACACGCACACGCACACACAAACGCACACAAACACACACAAGCACAGGCATAGGAAGACATACACGCACACGCACACACACACACGAACACGCACACGCACACGCACACGCACACGCACACACATGCACGCAAACTCACATGCACACGTAGATGCACACGCACACACACTAGCACTCGCACTCGCACTCCTAACCGCACACGCAGATGCACGATCAAGCACACACACACATAGACACACACATGCACCTACACACGCACCCGTACATGGACAAGCACACGCACACGCACATGTACACGCACAGGCACATGCACACGCACCTGCACACGCACCCGCACATGCACATGCACACGCACATGCACACGCACACGCACAGGCATACACACACTCACTGGCACATGCACACACAAACACACAAATGGCCAGAAGCACACGCACACAGACAAACATGCACACGCACATGCACACGCACACGCACAGGCATACACACACTCACTGGCACATGCACACACAAACACACAAATGGCCAGAAGCACACGCACACAGACAAACATGCACACGCACACACACATACACGAGCACACGCATAGGCACCTACACACATGCACAGGAACATGCATAGGCACACACACAGGCTCAAGCACACGCACACACACATGCACACGCACATGCACACACACGCGCACACACATAGACACACACATGCACATGCACACGCACATGCACATTCACATGTACACGCACACACACACGCAAACGCACACGCACACGCACACGCACATGCACCTGCACACGCACACGCACACACACCTGCACACGCACCCGTACATGCACAAGCACACGCACACGCACATGCACACGCAAACACACAAATACACACACGTTCAAAGACATGAACATGCACCACACACACGCACACACACACGTAGACAGACACGCACACACACATGCACACACAGAAACATGCACATGCACACATGCACCCGCACATACACACGAACCTGCACACACACCTACACATGCACACACACACAGACACACACATGAGAACACACATGCATAGGCACATACACACGCGCACGTGCATGCACACAAACATGCACAGGCACAGGCACAGGTAGACACGCATGCACACGCACACGCACATGCACACACACACATGCACGCACACGCACACGCAGACACACAAAAACAAATGCAGACACACACATACACACGCACACAGACATGCACACGCACGAACACCCACACACGCATGCACACGAGGACATACACAAACGCACACATACACGCACACGCACACACACACGCACACTCACACATGCACACACACACACATGCACATGCACACATGCACCCGAACACCCACACGAACCTGCACACGCACCTACACATGCACAGACACACAAACACACACATGAGCACACACACGCATAGGGACACACACATGCGCACGCGCACGCACACAAACAGGCACAGGCACAGGCACAGACAGACACACATGCACACGCACACGCACACGCACACGCACACACATGCACGCACACACACGCACACGCAGACGCACACGTACTCACACTCGCACTCGCACTCGCAACCGCACACGCACATGCACACACAGACACACACATGCACACGCACAACCACACGCACCCGCACACACACCTGCACACGCACCCGCACACGCACCTGCACACGCACACGCACACACACAGGAACATACACAGGCACACACACACTCACAAGCACACGCACACGCACACGCAGACACACACACACACACACACACACACACACACACGTAGACACACACACGCACATGCACACACACACACACACACACACACACACACGCACAAACACAAACCCGCACATGCACACACACACACACACACGCACACGTACATGTACACACACACGCACCTGCACACGCACACACGCACACGCACACGCAGACACACACACACACACGCAAACACACACACACACATGCACAAGTACACAAACACACACGGACATGCACACGTAGATGCACACGCACACGCAGACGCGGACGCACTCGCACTCACACTCGCACTTGCAACCGCACACACACACACACATGATCACGCACACGCACACACAGACACACACATGCACTTGCACACGCACACGCATATGCACACGCACACGCACATACACAGGCACAGGCACACGCACACGCACACGCATACACACACTGACAGGCACATGCACACATAAACATACAAACACACAAATGGACAGAAGCACACGCACACGCACAAACATGCACACGTACACACACATGCACGAGCACACGCATACGTACCTACACACACGCTTAGGAACATGCACAGGCATAGGCACACGCATAAGCACACGCACACGGACACGCACACGCACGCGCGCACTCACATGCACACGATGATGCCACACACACATAGACACACACATGCACACGCACACACATATGAACATGCACATGCAGAAGCACATGTACACGCACACACACACACGCAAACACACACGCACACGCACATGCACACTCACACGCACATGCAAACACACACGCAGACACAGACACAACACACACATGCAAACACACACACGCACACACGTACAAACACACGAACATGCACCACGCACATAGACACGTACACTCACACGCACACCCAGACACATGCACATTCACACATGCACCCGCACATGCACACGAACCTGTACACGTACCTACACATGCACACACACACACACACACACACACACACACATGAGCACACACACGCATAGGGACACACACACACGCACGCACACAAACACACACAGGCACAAGCAGACACACACGCACACGCACACGCACACCCATGCACGCACACTCACATGCACACGCAGACGCAGACGTAGATGCACACGCACTTGCACTCGTAACCACACACACACACGCACACGATCACGCACACACACACACAGACACATGCACACGCACACACACCTACACACACACCCGCACACGCACATGCACACGCACACGCACACGCACACGCACTCACACTCGCACTCGCAACCGCACACGCACACGGACACGATCACGCACATGCACACATAGACACACACATGCACATGCACACGCACACGCACACGCACACAAACACGCACACGCATGTGCACACGGACACGCACCTGCATAGGCATACACACACTCACTGGCACATGCACACACAAACACACAAACACACAAATGGACAGAAGCACACGCTCATGCACAAACATGCACACGCACACACACATGCATGAGCACACGCATACGCACCTACATAATTTCCTAGTGGAATCGTTTTTCTTTTTGATGAATACAGTTTGGGTTTTTCTTGCTATGAGAGTAAAAGGAATGGGATTTTTCCTTGCTGTATGAGTTCTTATTTTGACAGTGTTGGGTTTCCTTTAAAAAATGAGTAAAACAAATGAAGCTGTCCTTGCTGTATGAGTTTTGTTTTGACAATGTTGGGCATCCGTTTCTATTAACCAATATGGGTTCGATTTGATAAATGTATTAGCTATACAAGTATTGTTTTATGAGTTATGTGTGTGAAAATGATTTGGGAAAACAAAATCATGATAATGTTGATGAACTGTTGTGCGAGTTATTTGTCCTAGTTGCTTTACATTGCATTGATTACGATTTTACCTGGGACAAGGAATTCATTTCATCGTCTTACCCTTGCTGGTTAAAAACGTTTTAATATTTTATTGTGAAATGAAGACTATGACTAGATTTTTGGAGAAAATAAATTGTTTATGAAATGAACTTGAATATTTGAGGAGTGAGTAAAATGTATTAATATCTTTCTTAAATCTTTTGAAAAGTATATAGATATAGAAGTAACAAAGATGTTTATTCGAACTCCTTCAATGTAATCGGTTGGAACTGAACTTGAATAGATTCTTGTTCTTCTAAAAAAAAAGGGGGTTTCTCACTTATTTCAGCTAAATGATGGTAATATGTTTGCCGTACATTTACTCGTTTCAGACTAAGCTGGGTATGACTGTTTTTAGCAAACACGTATGTTTATATATATATAAAAGTATATATCCAATTCACAATCTAAACTCTTTGTTGTTTCATCAAGATTGAATTGAAGTGGAATTCTTACTTTAAATGTTTGAAAAATGATTCCTTTTACTATTATGATAAGAATCATGATTTCGTAGCTAGCTGTACATTCTTGCTTGTTCAGGCCTAGCTGAAATGTTCATTTTTTTTTGTGAAACATTTTGGTTATAAAACTAGCTGTACATTCTTACTTGTTTATATCTAGACGAGAAAGTCCGTTGAGAGAAATATATGAAAGGAAATGATTTCTTTTTGAGGTTCTTTTGGTACTAATGCTTACGGACTAGTTGCAATGACTTCTGGTCAATTTTCTAGAAAGGTAGATAGTGGGTTTTGAATACTGAAATATGGTTATTCAGAAGGAAACACACTAGTGGATCAGGTCTGTTCTAACTAGTGAATATCCAGTTAGATAGTAGGAAGAGGTAATATGATCCTCCTTTTATTTGATTATTGATTTTCGTTCATTTCTCTTTGGACTGTTATCATTGATTGATATCACGTTTGAATTAAAATTTCTAGTATAGTTATGAGGAAAGGAAAGAGAATGTGAATGGATAATTGAATTAATGATCATTTTCTCTCATACAGTTAGAAATCTATAATTTTTATGGAACAAATTTCGTACTGCTTGGGTTAAGCATTTGTATTTAAATTGTTGTTTACTTTCCTCTTCAGCGTTTGATTGTTTGAGATTAGACAAGTTGTATGAAAGGAAAGGAAAATGGTTCTACTGGAAGTTTTATTTAAAATCTAATTGTGAATCTTCCTCTAACTAATGTAGGGGAAAGGAATTGATAGCATTATGTTAGAACAGTAGTTGCATAATTGTATTTTCAGTTCTTACGGATGTTTGTAATTTAGAAATATTTGAAGGAAATTACTTCTTGTTATAAGTATTCAGAAAGAGGACAATAATCCTTTGACCGATTGGGATGGTAATTAGATGATTAAGTTGATATGTTGTTCATCCTTTTTGATATTTAATTCTTGAATGATGTTCATATTAACGTTTCATAAAAGTGGGGTTCTTTTATTGAGACAGTTAATTAAAAGCACCTCATTTTAAAGACAAGTGCTTAATATGCTCAGTTCAATGAACTGACCCGTGTAAGTAATTTTGCAGATGAAACTTGAGTATAAATGAAGACATGGTTGTTTTCTAACACTTCTTTGATTAACCGAAGATGGATAGTATTGATAGCTATTACTCCTCCACGAGGAAATGAGAAAGGAAGAAGTTACATTCTTCTATCTTTATGAGTTGTAATGTTGTTTGATATAAATAAAGTCCAGTTGTTTGGACTGGGAAATGTATAGATTGAAAATCTGATGGATGAATACAAGTAAAAGTGTGATATTTTCAATAGCTGTATCAGTTTGATATTGTTGAATAAGTTTGAGAATATAACATTATTCCTTGACTTGGAATTATTCAAATGTTAATGGATGAATTTAAAAGGAAATAACATCTATTCCTTTTACCAGAATGCAACTTTTATGTTGAAATGTGCAATTAGTTCATACTTGGGTTAAGATAAATTTTAAATTGACATAAAAAAGGATTTAGGTAAACATGATCTCTTAATTGAAAGGTATTTGGGATTAGCTTGAAAGCTAAGGAATATCAAACAACTTAGGAGCAGCCGAACCTTATATTCGGACTCCATTAATAGCCTCGAATGTTTAAAATTAAAAAAATAAGGATATGGGAAAACATATCTATTGTTAACAGACCTTAACTATGTAAGGTTAAGGAGGATAAATGAATAAATTCATTTAAAATTAGACCTCGTTTAAATGACATCTAATAAGATGGAATTCTAAATTTGTTTACAGTTGTGGAAAACTTGGTTAAGTTTAATAGGTTAAACTTATTAAGTTTATCGATAATGGGCTGATTAGTCCAAAGATTAAGAAAGGAACCAAGTAAAGAAAATGCAACCCTTCGGTACAAAGGAGGAGATGCATAGTAAGCTAGAAGATGGATTAAGTCTCTCTTAGCTACATTATACTGTAACAAGAATGAGGATAAAGGATCAGAATGGCTGCTGAAAGTTGATCTTAAATATTAAGATTATAACCAAATCACAATTGAGATGGATGTGTACCCTCGATGAGAGGATTCCGTAGGACATTGACATACACTAGCTACAATATAGTGTCTTCATGAAGGCGGGGCCTTCATGACGACACAATGTTATAGCTGACATATTACAATTCCCTCCCGAATTAAATCATCAAGTTTACATAAGCTGGATACTAAGTTCTTAGATGGGGATAGGAATGTGATCACGCATATGAAGTGACTCCAGAGGACTAAAGGTAACTAGACACATGGAGTCATCTAGGGATGACGTCGTATGTCTGCGTATCTTTAGTTACTATGAGTAACTTCCTATACTCGTTCATATTGCTAGTTGGGGATTAGAGCTTGACCTTAAACGGAAGGACTAGAAGAGACCAGGAAAGACCATTCTAGATAATAGACGAAGTGAGGTGAAGGACGTATTCCAATGATGTGTACCACATCCAAGAATATGATCATGCAAAGCATGTGAAAATCTTTGGCCAAAGTATCGCAAGTGCTGGTTGCGTTGTCCTAATCAACTAGTTTAAGATGCAGGATGTCAGAAGAATATCAGTAACATGTATTCAGATAGGTTTCTTAAATGAATCACTTCGATAACTAGAAATGGTAAGAGAACCTTGTATATTTATTATACTATGCATGAATTAACATGAAGGATCGGTAAGTTGTCGATTCATGAAATGAGAGATCGCTGAAACTCCGAGCCATAAAATGGGAGATCGGTAGTTCTATGAGTCATTTACAATAGCATATGGTATCTATTATATGATTGAATGGCACTAAATGTGTGTTCCATATTGCAAATATGTGAACAGAGAACATTAGTTTTAAAAGGAAATTGTGTGATCCAAAATGCATCAATTGGACAGAGAACAATTATTAAAACTTGAACGTGTGTTTGAATTGTATAATTCATAACAGGGAACGTTGTATAAAAAAAAATCCCTTATTCTAGTATCTTAAAATGGGGATGTTACATCTTGGTATCAGAGCTGAAGGATACAGCTCTTAGACCTAATGAGTCCACAATTTAATAAGGTTTACATTTTCTTACTGAACAGAAAATGGTCAGAACAAAAAGAAATGCTGCGAACAACCCATTACCGGGTGGAGAAGTAGCTACTGCTCAAAAACTAGATGAAATCCTTGCTGCCCTACTAGACACGAGAGATCGTTTGACTGTTTTGGAACAGCAGTCAATGGGCAATGAAGAGGAGGAAGAAGAAGCTGATATAAATGATCAGCCACCTCCTGTGGACAACACCAATGGAGGGAATCTAGGTGTTGATAATAGTAATGTGAATGCTCCTAATCATCTTGGAACTAAAAGGGAAAGATTAGTAGCTAAAATTACAAATGACATAAAGAGAATAAGTCCTCCAAAGTTTGATGGAACAACCCTTGGGGACGGAGCTGAGAATTGGCTCAGTGAAATGGAGAAGTACTTTACAATAAGAAACTTCTCCGAGGAGACCAAAGTGATATGGGGAGCATATCAGATTTCTCATGAAACATCATCATGGTGGGACAACCGTAAGGTTGAGTTGAATATTTTCGAATCAGACATAACTTGGGATCAATTTAAGGGTTACTTTAGGCAACGGTGGCTGCCTTAAGTCTATTTTGATAGGAAAATGACTGAATTTCAGAACTGGTCGCAAGGAAGGCTGACGGTGACAGAATACTGGGAAGGGTTTACTAAACTCCTTAAGTATGTGCCGCAGTACCAAGATGACGAGAAGTTTAGAATATGAAAGTTCATAATGGGACTGAATCTCATCATTGGTGGCGAATTGGATGTCCACGGTCCAACCACCATGGAAGGAGTTGTCGAAAAGGCAATAAGACAGGAACAGAAATTGAGAGCAATTTCTGCTCATAGGGAAGAGATAAGGAAGAAGATTCCCAACTCTTCTTCATCTCTCGCACCCAAAAGCGGGCCTTGGAAAAGGTTTGGTGTGAAAAACAAAATTGTTGTAGATAACAACAAGAAATCTATAATGAACAAACCTGTAAATAGTGTGCGAAACAACTTCACAAAAATTAGTGGCAATGGACAAAAGTCCTATGGGAGCCAGAATGATAACTTCAAAGCTGGTAACAAATTTGAGCTTAGGAAAGGACCAGTTGGAGGATTCTTCAACTATAGAAAGGACCATTACGTGAGTCACTGTCCTCTGAAAAAGGATGATCGCGATCAGTAGCATAGGATACACGCTACGGTGGCTAACAGACAAGCTGAAAAGCAAGTTACGCCTATAGAAGTTCCGGGTAAGTTATTCGGTACACCTGTAGTCATACTTTTTGATACTGGAGCCACTGAATGCTTTATTTCTACTAAACTTGCAATGAAATTAAAAAGAAAGGCTGAACGAATGGATAAGACATGGACAGTGCATTATGGGAATAATGTTGTCCATACAGTCAAAATGTGCCTTTTTGGGGCAATTCTTGACTTGCCCAGTTTCTCCACCGAATTTGACCTATATGTCACTCCATTAGGATCATATGACATCATTATTGGAGTTAACTGGTTGGCAGAACATAAGGCAAAGGTCGATTGTTATGAAATTTTTTTTTGTTGTTTTGACGACCTGCAGAAAGCAATAGTCATTCAAGGTGTAAAGCGTGAAGTTGCAGTTAGGAAACTAACAGCTATACAACTAAAAAGGGATAAAAATAGGGGTTGCACCTTGTATGCAGTAAAAATGACAGAAAATGCTGAGGAGGATAATGATTTCATGGAAAGATATCCATTATTAAGGGATTTCAGTGATGTATTTCCGGAGGAATTACCAGGTCTTCCACCCAAACGAGAGTTTGACTTTGCAATAGAAATCAAGCCAGGAACTGAACCCATATCTAAGGCACCTTATAGAATGACCACCCTCGAGTTAGTAGAGCTAAAGGCTCAATTACAGGAACTTTTGACTAAGGGGTTGATTAGACCTGGCGTCTCACCATGGGGAGCGCCGGTAATTTTTGTAAAGAAAAAGGATGGCACATTGAGACTGTGTATTGATTATAGAATGTTAAACAAGGTAACTATTAAGAATCGATACCCACTTCCTAGGATTGATGATTTGTTCGACCAGATGCGTGGAGCATCAGTCTATTCAAAAATAGATCTTCGATCTGGGTATCATCAACTGAGAATAAAGGAAGAAGATATTCATAAAACAACTTTTAGAACAAGGTACGGGCATTATGAATTCACAGTGTTACTGTTATCCAAAATGTGCCCTTGCTCATTTTTGTGGCTAACTCCTTGTGTTCTTTCCTCTCTTGTGCCTCAGTCTCCATTTTTTGGTTTTCAGGTGCTCAAATCTTTTTGAAAATGGCACCATTGGATAGATCTCTCTCTCATCTTTCCAGAAAGGTAAAGTTTTCCTCCTAACTCCTCATATTTTTCAAGTTATGGCTCAGCGGAGTTCCTGTGGGAAATTTTCCCCTTGGAATCCCGCAGCCAATAGGAAGTTGCCACGTGTCCCAAGAGGTGGCGGAGAAAAAAAAAAAAAAAAAAAACTTAGAAATTTTTTCAAGTTTTGGACAAAATTTGAAAAAAGAAATTTTTTTCCTGCGGGCCTACCGAGCCAATTAGGACGTGACACGTCAGCAGGGGAGGCGAAGTGAAAAATTTTGCTAAGTGTTTTGTGCAGGAAATTTTTTGAATTTTGGCCCGAGCCAATAAAGTAGTGCCACGTGTCCAAGTGGTAAAAAATTTCTAAGGGCCCGTAAGAAAATTTTCAAGGATGAGCCCATGGCCAATCACATCATGCCACATGGCATCCAAGTGGCGGAGCACAGGGATTTTTGAAAAAAAATTCCAAATGCAAAAAATAGGTAAAATACAAAATTTTTGGCCCTGTTTTTGCCCTAAATCTTCAAACAGCCATAACTTTCGATCCAGAGCTCAGATTTTCGTGTTTTTTCTATCAATGGAAAGCTGGTGAAATTATCTACAATATTCCATAGTCAATTTTGAAGTTTGGTTCATTTTAGAGAGATAAAATTAAAAAACACTTATGGAATGTGGTAATGGCCAGAACTGACGTTTCAACAACCAATTTTAATGAAAAATGGGTCGCATTCTTCTCCAGCATGGTCAAAAATGTCAGGGCATGGGTTTGTAAGGACCTCCATGCTGTTTTTAATGCATTTTGGTCAATGGGGAATGACTCCCACGTTTTTTCACATTTTCTCTCTCCTAGGTTCGACCCATGCACTGTAAAATCCAGATTTGGCTCATTTTTCAAAGGGGAACACTTTTTTTGTACAACAAGCTTCTGTTTTCATTTTCAAAAAATGATTTTGGTAAGTATCAGACATTCCAGGGATTGTAACAGGTTTTATGTCTCTTTGGTGTTGGAATACAAGGATTTTGATGTTGAAAATCACAATGCAGGCTCTGTGAATGCTTTCAGTCCTTTGTATGTGTTGTTTGCTTCATTTCAAACCCTTGTTTACAGCTTATGAACCTATGCATGATGTTTTATGTTGCAATTTCTTATTTGTGTCAATTTTCATGAGCAAGAAGTGCTCACCACTCCTTTGGTGCATCACCCTTATCATTTTAGTTTTAATTTTTGCATTTCTTATCCCTGTCTCCTTGCAAATTAGGATAAAATTAAGATCTGAACCTCTGTAGTTGTGTAAATAATAGATCTAATCAGAGGAGTTTGAGGAACTAGTGTCTAATCTGGAGATTCCTCTCTCATCTTGCAAGTCCCACACTTGGAGAGAGTTTTCAATGTTGTGCAATCACACTGGATGCCCTAAACATCAACTTAGAACCTTGATTTGCATCCAGGGGTGTTGCTGATTTGCAACAATAGTTTTGGCACGCCCGGTGGGACCTTAGAGGTCTCATTTTTATTGCAGCAAAGTTGATGTACATCTGCTGCAATTTTCTTGCTTCAAAAGAGCTATAAATTACACATCTGGTGACTCCAAGGGGAAGAAATAGCTGGTTTTAGCAGTGTAGACCTGAAAACTCATGAGAAGAATCACTACAAGGTCAAGAGCTGGAGAAGAAGAGGCATTGTTTGAATATCTGCAGTTATCTCCAAGAGTAAGGAAAAGTGGGAGGAGAATCCAAAGGTCTCCATCTCCACCAAACAGAACTCTCTCAGCTCCTCCACCTGGTAGGCCTTTCATTCAATCAACAAGGGTTCTAAGGCCAATTAGAATGGCACAAAACAACCCCTATGTCAATTTCACTGGCAGCATCCCACTTGCCCTCAATGCACAACATCCAATTCCAATTGCAACCTTGAAGAACATTCCATACTTCACTAGAGAGAATCAGACTACTCTAGGTGATCATGTTAAAGACATTGCCAACCTTTGTGCAATTCATGAAATCAATGAGATGCAAGTGGTTGTCAAATTGCTGGCATCTTCATTCAAGGGGAAAGCATTGCAATGCTTTAGAAGTCTTACCTCAGGTTCTATTCAGAATTGGAACCAGCTATGTATAGCACTTCATGAGCAATTTGGAGAGAAGGGAGACAACTTGTCTCTTTTGGAGCAGCTGACAACCATAAGAAAGCTCCCAATGAGCAGCTGACTGATTTCAACTTTAGATTTCAAAAGACTTGCGAGAGAATTCCAGTGGCATTCAAGCCAACAGCAAAAGGTGCTTTTCTCTACTACCTCAAATCTCTAAATTCTGATATTTCTATGTTGATTCAGTCCATGGGAGGCATAACTATCCCTATGGCTTATAGCATTGCCATTAGGGCTGAAAATTGTTTGATCCAAGCTGGCAAACTAGCCCCTAGACCTCCTATGCCATTATTTCCAAGTTTAGAGAGCCCAAACACTAATCAAGCACCTAATTTGGCTCCTTCTCCCACTCCTAGAAATCAGATTTCAAATGAAGCTTCTACTTCATCTCCAAGTGCCCCAAATGAGCTTTAAGAAGTCATGAAGCAATTGTAAAATTTACGCAATGCACTGGTTACTCTCAAGAGGCAACAAGCCCAAGGTTTTAGACCTTCTTATCAGCCCCAAGCTCAGCCTAACAGGCAGCCATACCAACCACAAAGACCTCCTAATCCATCTGCAAATATAAATCAAACAAGGCCTCCTGCCAATAGACCATTTCAGCCCTATAATCCTAATGCCATATCTGCCTCTAAGGCATTGGTGCCAACACAAAACAACATTGCTCAGGAGTATGATTGGTGTTTTCCATGTAATGAACCTCATAACCAATCTATGTGCTTCAATGGTGCTTTGAATCAAGCATTAATGGTGACAACTACTGGTGTGGAGGGTGAAGGCAGTCAAGGAAACAACCAACAACAAGAAACATTCCAACAACAATCAGCCCCAAATGACACCACATTGGTAAACTGGCAAGCAGAAGATTTCTGTGGCATGAATCAAGTAGTTTCTCAAGGTGTTGCAGCCAACACAAGGTCAAAAAGAAGGAATTTGGGTGAAGAGCATCCATTAGCTCCAACCAATCTCCAACCTTCTATGGCTCCACAAATGGTTGGCAAGCAAAATCCAATTTCAAATGCACAAGGGCAGCCAAGAACAGCTCCTAGACCAACTCAAATACCAGTTGTTACTGCCCACATGCAAGGAGTGAATGTGCCAACCAAGGGACAACAAAGAGATCCTTCATCACCATTCAGTATCATTGATTAGATGAAGAAGACAAATGTAAATATATCAATGTGGGAATCCCTATCTATCCCAGGCCAAAGAGATTTGCTACAAGCTGCCATGAAGGACTGGCCAACTTCGAATCAACAAGTTCAGATGCAAGAGAAAGTACTCACAAATGCTGCTCAGCCTGAAGGGAATCATGGAGGATAGCAAGGTAAAATGTTGAAGCCCCCTCCTTTCTATGTTTCATTAATCATTGGAAATCAGTTCGTGCACAATTACATGATAGATTCTGGGGCAAGTAGCTCAGTGATGCCTAAACAAATAGCTGATCAGCTAGGGCTCCAGTATGAAACCATATCCAAAGGGTTAGTGCAGCTGGATGGTACAAAAGTAACAATAGTTGGAGTGATTAGAAACTTGAGTCTTACCTTGCATGCATGTCTAAATGTTGTTGTTTTACAAGATGTATCAGTTATAGACCTTCCACCACTCTTTGCCCTATGCTCATCAAGGGACTTCACAGCCAAGATTGGAGGATATTTGTCTACTGATTGGTCACACATGCTGTTCAGAATGAGGTATGGAACCAAAGCTACAATCAGGTCTGAACCTATTACAAACTTCCACATTGAGCCCTACACTCCAAGTCAGATCAATGCCAATTGTTCACCATTTGATCAAGAAGATCACCCAAGCACTGATGAAGCTGACACCAAGGTTGGAAGCATCCCGGATCTAACTCTTGATGAATGGGCAAACAAGGTACATGCTTTTGATCCTTATCAAGAAGTAGAAGAATCTGAGCTAGGGGTCTATTTCATACATGAAGAAGATCAGCCCATCCCTAGCATCACCAAGCCAAACTATAAGGATGACAATGAGGTATGACAACTGTTTTTTTATGGATCAAGGAGTAGACAAGGTGCAGGAGGTGGAGCCATGCTTGTTTCACCTCAAGGAGTAAAGTACTATTCAACTTTTAGATTTCAGTTTGCATGCTCCAATAACACTGTTGAATATGAAGCCTTGGTGCAAGGGATGCATTGGGCAATAAAGAGAGGAATAAAGAACTTGAAAGTCTTTGGTGACAATGAATTGATTGTAAATCAGGTCAAGGGACAACATGCTGCCAAGAATGATCTACTCAAGTGCTACAAGAACAGGGTATGGGACCTCATGGAATATTTTGAGGGTTTTGGCATCAAATCCATTCCTAGGAAAGAGAACCAAGCTGCTGACAGGCTTGCAGCAGTAGGGGCAGCCTTTGACATTGTGGAAAGCATTCAACAAGACAAGGTACAACCAAACATCCACATGATTGTGAGGCCTTCAGTGCCGGATAACAATGTAAGTTGGCAAGTGTTTGAGAATGACCAGAAAATCATCCATTTCTTGCAAGAAGAAGCTGAGTTCTCAGCTAAGAATCAAGAAAAATTGGAACAACAGTATGGTGACCAAGTGGTACAGCTGAGAACTAACAAGCTGCCCAAGGGACTTATCACTTTGGAGTCCATTTTTAATCCCAATGATCAGTTTAGGAAGGAGAAAGCAAACATTCAGGTCAAGAGAGAGGATTCAGTATCCATCTTGGTGGAAGAGAACAAACCATTGCAAATTGGAAAGATGACAACTGAATAAGAAAGGTATGAGTTCATGCAGCTGTGTCAAGAGTTCCCTGATGTGTTTGCTTCGAGCTATGAAGACTTGAAAGGTTTCAATTCCAACTTAGCTCAGCATACCATTGAATTGGATCCAAATACTAAGCCTGTCAGGCAGAAACAAAGACCAGTCAATCCACATATGGAGCCTCTCATGAGGAAAGAATTGAACAAGTTGATTGAGTCAAGGATCATATTCCCAATCAAGCATTCTAGTTGGGTTGCCAACTTGGTTCCAGTCAAAAAGAAGAGTGGAGAGATCAGATTGTGTGTTGACTTCAGAGACTTGAATAGAGCATCTCTCAAGGACCATTACCCACTCCCTTCCATGGAGCAAATCTTGCAAGTTGTGGCTGGCTCCGAGAGGTTTTCACTACTTGATGGCTACTCAGGCTACAATCAGATTATGGTGAAGGAAGAAGACCAGTTCAAGACAGCCTTCACAACCAAATGGGGAACTTATGCATACAGGAAAATGCCATTTGGGTTGTCCAACACTGGTGCTACCTTCCAAAGAGCAATGGACATGGCGTTCAAAGGTTTGATTAACAACATGGTGCTGATATACCTTGATGATATCACTATTTTTTCCAAAAATGCAGCAGACCACCTCTCTCATTTGAGACAAGTCTTCACGAGGTGCAGGAGATTTGGAGTGTCTTTGAATCCTAAGAAGTGTATCTTTCTTGCACATGAAGGAAATATCCTTGGCCATATTGTCTCCAAAGAAGGATTAGTAATTGATCCAGAGAGGGTTGAAGCCATAAGAGCACTACCATTGCCAAGCCACAAGAAAGCCCTTCAGAGTTTCTTGGGGAGGATAAACTTTGTTCGGAGGTTTGTCCCAAATTTTGCAGCCCTTGTCAAACCTATCACCAAAATGTTAAAGAAAAGTATGGGTTTCAAGTGGACAGCAGAAGGCAAGGAGAGTTTTGAAGCAATCAAAGAAGCCATCTCTCAAGCACCAACTCTCATCAACCTGGACTTCTCCAAGGATTTCATCCTCTATGCATTTGGAGGTAATGATACTATTTCTGCCATTTTGGTACAGCAGAACAAGGACAACTGATGAGCAGCCAATTTCTTTCTTCAGCCAGAGCCTAGATGACTATGAGGTGAGGTATTCTTTTATTGAGAAGCATGTACTTGTAGTAATCAGAAGCTTGAAGAAATTCAAGCATTTAGTCTCAAACAACAAGGTCCAGTTGCTGGTCTCTCATGCTGGGGTTAAAGACTTCCTCCTCAACAAAGATTTGAATGAGAAAAGGGCAGGTTGGATCACTTGTGTCATGGAGTATGACATTGAGATCAAGGTCACCAAGCTGGTAAGAGGAAAAGGATTGTGTGAGCAGCTGATTTTGGGGAAGCAAAAAGAAGTATGCAATGAAAAAGAGGTTGTTTTGACAGTTCAAGACAGCCATGAGCCAAGTGGCACTCAAGAAGAAAATAATGTTGTCCCCATTCCTTGCTTGACCCAAGGTATAATGCACTTCCTAAGCACAGGCCTATGCCCTCCGGAGATGAACAAGACCCAAAGAAGATACTTCAGATTGCAGGCTGTCCCATATGCCATTGTTGATGGAGTTTTGTTCAAGAAAGATGTGAATGGAGTGCTGCTGAGATGCATTAGCACAAATCAGATTCATAGGGTGTTGGAAGAGTTCCATGGTGGACCAGCTGGTGGTCATTTTGCACCAAGAGTGACAGCTCTAAAAATTATGAAGGCTGGTTATTATTGGCCCAAGATTTTCAGTGATTGCTTTGCATGGATCAAGAGGTGTAAGAATTGTGCATTCTTCACAGGAAAAGAGAGACTTGCTGCCCTTCCATTGCATCCAATCTCAGTTGACCAGCCATTCATGCAATGGGGTTTGGACTTCATTGGAGTCATTAATCCCAATTCAAGCCAAGGGCACAAATGGATTTTGACAGCCACAGACTACTTCACCAAGTGGACTGAAGCAGTAGCGCTCAAAGAGGCAAATGAGTCTAGCATCTTAGACTTCTATGAGGGCATAGTAACCAGATTTGGCATACCTGCTACAATAATTTTAGATAATGCATTGGCATTCATTGGATCCAAGGTGACTGAGTGGGCTGTTAAGAATGAGATCTACCTAAGTACTTCATCAAACTATTACCCTCAAGGTAATGGCCAGGCTGAGTCTACAAACAAGAACTTGTTGAGGATCATTAGGAGAACTCTTGATGAGAATCAGAGGTCTTGGCATACCAAACTGAAATCAGCCTTATGGGCTGATAGGATAACTCCCAAGAGATCCACATGTAACTCTCCATTCAGGCTTGTCTATGGAAGAGAAGCAATCTTGCCCATGTCTCTTGAGTTGCCAACATTGGAACTCATGAAACAGTTGGAGCTGTTGGAATTTGAGCCCATGGAGGTGAGATATGCATAGTTGATGGAGCTTCAAGAGATCAGAGATTAGGCATCCCAAGCAATGGAGAAGGATCAAGCTTTGATCAAGAAGACCTTTGACAGGAAGGCCAAGAGTAGATCTTTCCAGGTTGGAGATCTAGTGTTAAAATGGGATGCAAATAGAGAAAAACCGGGAAGGCATTCAAAATTTGATGCCATTTGGAGTGGCCCATACATGGTCACAAAGTGCAAGAACAACAATGCTTTCCAATTGTCTTCATTGGATGGTGAAGAACTGCAGATTCCAGTCAATGGAATCTATCTCAAGCATTGCTTCTAAAGGTAAATTCTCCACCTTGTAAATATTAGCTTAGGTTTCCATTCCTTCAAGTGCTTATGCACATTGTTTTGATGTAGGTTAGTTTTTCTTTCCCTAAGTGCTTTGGCACAACTTGCTGTCCCTGGAGATGTTTTGCAGTCCTTGCTTCCATCAGGTGATATTCCATTTTCCTCCTTGCAACATTCTAAGTCAGCTGGGGTTCCAAACAGAAAATTTGATGACTCCATGCCCAATGGACTGCTTCAGGAAACTTGTGTTTTCATCTAGCAGGAAGATGACCCCTCTGAGTCACCAAAATTATTATCCAAAATGTGCCCCTGCTCATTTTTGTAACTAACTCCTTGTGTTCTTGCCTCTCTTGTGCCTCAGTCTCCATTTTTTTGTTTTTAGGCACTCAAATCTTTCTGAAAATGGCACCATTGGATAGAGCTCTCTCTCAGCTTTCCACAAAGGTAAAGTTTTCCTCCTAACTCCTCATATTTTTCAAGTTATGGCTCGGTAGAGTTTTTGTGGGAAATTTTCCCCTTGGAAGCCCGCAGCCAATAGGAAGCTGCCACATGTCCCAGGAGGTGGCGGAGAAAAGAAAAAAACTTAGAAATTTTTTCAAGTTTTGGAAAAAATTTGAAAAAAGGAAATTTTTTGCCCACGGGCCCGCCGAGCCAATCAGGATGTGACACGTGTCAGCAGGGGAGGTAAAGTGAAAAATTTTGCTAAGTGTTTTGCGGAGGAATTTTTTTGAATTTTAGCCCAAGCCAATAAAGTAGTGCCACGTGTCCAAATGGCAAAAAAATTCTAAGGAAGGGCCCGTAAGAAAATTTTCAAGGATGAGCCCGCGGACAATCACATCATGCCAAGTGGCATCCAAGTTGCGGAGCGCGGGAATTTTTGAAAAAAATTTCCAAATGCAAAAAAGAGGTAAAATTCGAATTTTTTTTCCGTCGATCCGTTTTGGGCCTGTTTTTTCCCTAAATCTTCAAATGGCCATAACTTTCGATCCAGAGCTCAGATTTTCACGTTCTTTATATCAATAGAAAGATGGTGAAATTCTCTACAAGATTCCATGGTCAATTTTGAATTTTGGTTCAGTTTGAAGGGAGAAAATCAAAAAATTCTTCTGGCACGTGGTAATGGCCAGAACTGACGTTTCAACAACCAATTTTAATGCAAAATGGTTTGCATTCTTCTCCAGCATGGTCAAAAATGTCAGGGAATGGGTTTGTAAGGACCTCCATGCTATTTTTAATGAATTTTGGTCAATGGGGAATGGCACCCATGTTTTTTCATGTTTTCTCTCTCTTGGGTTCGACCCATGCACTGTAAAACCCAGATTTGGCTCATTTTTCAAAGGGGAACACTTTTTTTGCACAAAAAGCTTCTATTTTCACTTTCAACAAAGTGATTTTGGCAAGCATCATACCTTCTAGGGATTGTAACAAGTTTTTCTACCTCTTTAGTGTTGGAATACAAGGATTTTGATGTTGAAAATCACAATGCAGGCTCTGTGAATGCTTTCAGTCCTTTGTATGTGTTGTTTGCTTCATTTCAAACCCTTGTTTACATCTTATCAACCTGTGCATGATGTTTTATGTTACAACTTCTGATTTGTGTCAATTTACATGAGCAAGAAGTGCTCACCACTCCTTTGGTGTATCACCCTTATCAATTTAGTTTTAATTTTTGCATTTCTTATCCCTGTCTCCTTGCAAATTAGGATAAAATTAGGATCTGAACCTCTGCAGTTGTGCAAATAATATATCTAATCAGAGGAGTTTGAGGAACTAGCCTCTAATCTAGAGATTCCTCTCTCATCTTGCAAGTCCCACACTTGGAGAGAGGTTTCAATGTTGTGCAATCACACTGGATGCCCTAAACATCAACTTAGAACCTTGATTTGCATCCAGGGGTGTTGTTGATCCAGGGGTGCTGCTGATTTGCAACAACAACAACGTAAGACGATAAAGGCCTTTAAGGATGCAAGTGGCACAGGTATGTGGAACTTAGGACGAAATGTCCTGCTTAATGTTGAATATGACTGTCAGGCAGAAATACTTGATATGGAAACTAGTTAATTAAATATTAGGGGATTAAACCATAACCTACCCCTAAGTTTTATCTTATACCCTAACTACTATCCTATATGGATTTTAGATTTCATAAGGGAGATAATAGATATAAATTCCATTAACCTATGAACTAGGTGAATGACCTAGATATGGACTATTAAAATACTAGACTAATCCTAACCTAAGGAAGGGGACGCATAGACCCATGTGGATGGAAAGGATAAGGGGGCGGGGAGGTAAGAAATTTATTGGGATTGTAAATGAAGCCCTTACATGTACAGCACCAAGTTTGGCGGGAACAAAGAAAAGTTGGAGGCGTCCAACTAGCTTAGAAACTAAATGGAATTTATATGCAAATTTGAAATTTGGAAACTCACCAACTAGAGTCGGTGGTGGTGTGAGGAATGAGGAAAGGCAATGCATTCGATGTATTAATTATCTTGGTCTTAGCGACCAGCTCGCCTTGGAAAGAGGATAGAGGAAAAAGGAAAATTTTTGTTGCTGTGTGCATTTGGATTTTAGTTTCTCTACATTTTGTTTATCCATGGTTCTGTCGAACCACTGTGTTTTGATTATTGTCTCTGTTCTTTGGAAAAACAAAGGCTATTCTTGAGCCTGTGGAAGTTAGTGACTGGTTGGAAAGCCTAGCCGAGGACGTCGTGGAGAGAAACAACTCCAGTGGGCGTGGTTTTCTTCGAGCCACAAGAAAAATTAACAGGCATATTAAGCCCTTCTCCTTAAACCACTTGCTTTTGCTTAATAGTCTCATTAAAACAACCCTGCTCTTATGATGGGAGTTTTTGTTATTTGATTTGGCTGTTATGTTGAGATGATTTTGAGTTGAGTCGTTTTCTTTTGCTGTACACGGCTTGAGCATTCTTTGCATAATGATTAGTTGAATACATTGTCCTTGCTGTGTGGTTCATTTTGGCAGTGTTGGGTATTCGATTTATTACCATTTTGGGTTGTGCTAATAAATACATTAGCTAAATGAATATCACTTCTGACTTCTGAGCATTCTTGTGAAAATGAAAAGATGATGATGATTTGTATGTCTAGTTGAACTGTCCTTAAAAGAATGAACACGACTTGGGTATTCCTTGGTGTTTGAAGAAAATGATTGTTCTTCTTATTGAAATCATTAATGAATTATGTTTTCTCTTTGCTGCTTCGAAATCTAAAGGTAATGGGAAAAAGGATTTTATTGTGAATTTTGGATGCGGTTTGATCTTCTAGTCTGAACTGTCATCATAAAAACGAACATGGCTTAGTGTTTCTATGCAAATGAATGAAACAAATGAGATTTGGCTTGTTGTTGAGATTGTTTTTACTGTACCTTGCTTGTGCATGACTATTACCCTATGCGGATTTGCATTGATAAAGGCATTGTTATGCGAATATTGTATTTCTGAGTTCATGGTGTGGAAACGTTTGGGAAAAACAAAGCTATGGTGATATTAATAGACTAATATGCGAGTTATAATTCCTTGATGTTTTTTTTATTTGCATAAACACGGGTTCCTTGGGACAGTAAGGTTATTGTAGCATCTTACTTTGATGTACTAATTTGATATGGTATTCTGCCTGTTGGTTCTTTTGGTACTAATGTTTATAGACCAGTTGCAATGAACTCTGGTCAACTTTTTGGAAAGGTAATAGTAGTTTTCAATTACTGAATATACTACTCTGAATGAATTATACTATTGGAGCATGTCTGCTTTAAATAAGAGGTATTTTGATAGACAGTAGAAGAGGTGATATGATCTTACCGCCTTATATTCGATTATTGATTTTCGTTTATTTCTCTTTGGACTATTATCATTGATTGATATCACGTTTGGATTAAAACTTCTAGTACAGCTATGAGGAAAAGAAAGAGAGTGTGAAAGGATAATTTGAATTAATGATCATTTTTCTCTCATACAGTTGGAAATCTATAATTGTTATGGAATGAATTTCGTACTGCTTGGGTTAAGCATTGGTATTTAATTGTTGTTTGCTTGTTCTCTTCAGCGTTTGATTGCTTGAAATTAGATGAGTTGTATGAAGGAAGCGACAATAATTCGGTTTAGACTTTAGTTAAGATCTATCTTTTGAATTGACAACTATTATAAGAGAATGGAATTGATAGCATTTATGTTAGAACAATAGTTGCATAGTTGTGTTTTTCTTAGTTCTTACAAATGTTTGTAATCTGGAACTGTTAAAGGAAATTACTTCTCGTAATAATTATTTGGGAAAGAGGGTAGTAATCCTTTGTCTGATTAGGAGGGTTATTGGATGATTGAGTTTATATGCTGTTCATCCTTTTTGGTATTTAATTCTTGATTGATGTTCATATTAACGTTTCATAAAAGCAAGGTTCTTTTCTTGAGACAGTTAATTAAAAGCACCTCATTTTAAAGACAAGTGCTTAATATGCTCAGTTCAATGAACTGACCCACGCAAGTAATTTTGCAGATGAAACTTGAGTATAAATGAAGACATGGTTGTTTTCCGATACTTCTTTGATTAACCGAAGATGGATTGTATTGATAGCTATTACTCCTCCACGAGGAAATGAGAAAGGAAGAAGTTACATTCTTCTATCTTCATGAGTTGTAATGTTGTTTGATATAAACAAAGTCCAGTCGTTTGGACTGGAAAATGTATAGATTGTAAATTTGATGGATGAACACAAGTAAAAGTGTGATATTTTCAATAACTGTATCAGTTTGATATTGTTGAATAATTTTGAGAATATAACATTATTCCTTGACTTTAATGTTAATGGATGAATGTCTACCTGTGCGTGTTTGTGTGCATGCACGTGTGCGTGTGTGTGTCCCTATGCGTGTGCATGCTCATGTGTGTGTGCATGTGCAGGTTCGTGTGCATGTGCGGGTGCATGTGTGAATGTGCATGTGTCCAGGTGTGCGTGTGAGTGTGCGTGTGCATGTGTGTGGTGCGTGTTCGTGTGTTTGTACGTGTGTGTGTCTGTGTCTGCGTGTGTGTTTGCGTGTGCGTGTGAGTGTGCGTGTGCGTGTGCGTGTGCTTGTGCGTGTGTGTGTAATTCAAACACACGTTTAAGTTTTAATAATTGTTCTCTGTCCAACTAATGTAGTTTAGATCACACAATTTCCATTTAAAACCAATGTTCTCTGTTCACATACTTGCAATATGGAACACACATTCAATGCCATTCAATCATATAACAGTTACCATATGCTGCTATAAATGACTCAAAGAACTACTGATCTCCCATTTTATGGCTCAGAGTTTCAGCGATCTCTCATTTCATGACTCGGCGACTTACCGATCCTTCATGTTACTCCATGCATTGTATAATGAATATACAGGGTTCTTTTACCGTTTCTGATTATCGAAATGATCCATTTTAAGAAGCCTATCTGAATATGTGTTATTGATATTCGTATGACATCCTGCATCTTAAACTAGGTGTTTAGGACAATGCAACCAGCACTTGCGATACTTTGGCCAAAGATTTTCACATGCTTTACATGATCATATTCCTAGATGTGGTACACATCATTGGAATACGTCCTTCACCTCACTTCGTCTGTTATCTAGAATGGTCTTTCCTGGTCTCTTCCAGTCCTTCCGTTTAAGGTCAAGCTTTAATCCCCAACTAGCAATATGAACGAGTATAGGAAGTTACTCATGGTAACTAAAGATATGCAAACATACGACGTCGTCCCTAGACGACTCCGTGTGTCTAGTTACCTTTAGTCCTCCGGATTCACTCCGTATACGTGATCACATTCCTATCCCCAGCCAAGAGGTATTCAGCTTATGTAAACTTGATGAATTAATTCGAGAGGGCATTGTAATATGTCAGCTATAACATTGTGTCGTCATGAAGGTCCTGCCTTCATGAAGACACCATATTGTAGCTGGCGTATGTCAATGTTCTACGGAATCCTCTCAGCGATAGTACACATCCAACTCAAGTGTGATTTGGTTGTAATCTTAATATTTAAGTTCTACCTTCAGCAGCCATGTTGATCCTTAAACCTCGTTCTCGTTACAGTTGTATGCAGCTAAGAGAGACTTAATCTGTCTTCTAGCTTAATACGCATCTCCTCCTTCATACCAAAGGGTTGCATATTCTATTCTTGGTTCTTTTCTTAATCTTCGAACTAATCAGTCCATTATCGATAAACCTAATAAGTTTAACCTATTAAACTTAACCAAGTTTTTCCACAACTATAAACAAATTCAGAATTCCATCTTATTAGACGCCATTTAAATGAGGTCTAATTCTAAATGAATTTATTCATTTATCCTCCTTAACCTTACTTAGTTAAGGTCTGTTAACAATAGATATGATTTCCCATATCTTTATTTTCTGAATTTACACATTCGAGGCTATTAACGGAGTTCGAATACAAGGTTTGGATGCCCCTAAGTTATTTGATATCCCTTAGCTTTCGAACTAATCTCGAATACCTTCCAAATAGGATTTCGTGTTTATCTAAATCTTTTTAATGTCAATTCAAAATTCATCTTAACCCAAGTATGAACTAATTGCACATTTCAACGTAAAAGTTGCATTCAGGTAAAGAATAGATGTTATTTCCTTTTAAATTCATCCATTAACATTTGAATAATTCCAAGTCAAGGAATAATGTTATATTCTCAAAATTATTCAATAATATCAAATTGATACAGTTATTGAAAATATCACACTTTTACTTGTATTCATCCATCAGATTTACAATCTATACATTTGCCAGTCCAAACGACTAGACTTGTTTATATCAAACAACATTACAACTCATAAAGATAGAAGAATGTAATTTCTTCCTTTCTCATTTCCTCGTAGAGGAGTAATAACTATCAATACAATTCATCTTCAGTTAATCAAAAGAAGTATCAGAAAACAACCATGTCTTCGTTTGTAATCAAGTTTCATCTGTAAAATTACTTGCACGGGTCAGTTCATTGAACTGAGCATATTAAGCACTTGTCTTTAAAATGAGGTGCTTTTAATTAACTATCTCAATAAAAGAACCCTGCTTTTATGAAACGTTAATATGAACATCATTCCAAAATTAAATACCAAAAAGGATGAACAACATATCAACTTAATCATCTAATTACCATCCCAATCGGTCAAAGGATTGCTATCCTCTTTCTGAATACTTATAACAAGAAGTAATTTCCTTCAAACATTTCCAGATTACAAACATCCGTAAGAACTGAAAATACAATTATGCAACTACTGTTCTAACATAATGCTATCAATTCCTTTCCCCTACATTAGTTAGAGGAAGATTCACAATTAGATTTTAAATAAAAATTCCAGCATAACCATTTTCCTTTCCTTTCATACAACTTGTCTAATCTCAAACAATCAAACGCTGAAGAGAAAAGTAAACAGCAATTTAAATACAATTGCTTAACCCAAACAGTACGAAATTCGTTCCATAACAATTATAGATTTCCATCTATATGAGAGAAAATGATCATTAATTCAATTATCCATTCACACTCTCTTTCCTTTCCTCATAACTGTACTAGAAATTTTAATTCAAACGTGATATCAATCAATGATAACAGTCCAAAGAGAAATGAACGAAAATCAATAATCGAATAAAAGGGAGAAAGATCATATCACCTCTTCTTACTGTCTATCCAAATACCTCTTATTTAGAGCAAACATACTCCAATAGTATAATTCATTCAGAGTAGTATATTCAGTAATTGAAAACTACTATTACCTTTCCAAAAAGTTGACCAGAGTTCATTGCAACTGGTCTATAAACATTAGTACCAAAAGAACCTATAAACGCAATCATTTCCCTTTAATCATTTCACTCTACAAACATTCACGTCTAGATATAGACAAGCAAGAATGCACATCTAGTTTTATCAACTATCGTTTCATTAAAACCAGCATTTCAGCTAGACCTGAACAACATGAATGTACAGCTAGCTACAAAATTATGAGCTTCCTCGTAATAAAATAAGAATCGCTTTCCAAACATTCAAAGTAAGAATTCCACTTCAGTTCAGCCTTGATGAAACATCAAGAAATATAAAGGGCAGTTCGTATAGGTAAACATTCACATATTTATGCAAATAATTCATCATCCAATCCAAAGAAGACTAAAATAGTGAACTCTAATCTATATGGTAAATATCCAGATACTCAGTTCCAGAATCAAGAATTAATTCTTTTAAACAAAGTCTTTCATGGAATTCAACCAAACACGGATGCTTTTTAATCGTTTTAAAAAGGAAGTGAGAGTAAAACGATGAAACAAGCCCACTGTTCCAAGTATTTATATTCTATGCATTGTATACTCTCAAGAAAATAACTCACCCAATAGTTCCATCTATTATTCTCACGGTTCTACAAAAACCATTCACGTATAGCATTCAGAAAAACAATCTCCTTATCAGTATTGTTTACATAAGACCAAATCCATAATACACAATAAAATCCACTTACCATTAGCTTCAGATTTCCAACAGCAAAAGAGAAACTAGTTCCTTAATAGTTGTAGTAAGAAAACACTCATTTTCTTCAAAACGCACAAGAATACTCAAGTCATATTCACCCATATAATGACTGTTCAACCAGACATACAAAAAAAATCAGCTCATCCTCTTATTTTCACAAGGATGCGCAGAACTTAGAATTACTACACGCACAACTAAAGTATTCATAAGCACAAACTCATAAAATAAAGAATGAATCCCCAATACTGTCAAAACGAATCCACTCAGCATGGGCAGTATATTCGACTCAATGATTATGTAAAGAATGCTCAAACCGCATACAGCAAAAGAAAATGACTCAATCTCAAAATCATCTTAGCATAATAGCCAAATCAAATAACCAAAACCCCCATCATAAGAGCAGGGTTGTTTTAATGAGACGATTAAACAAAAGCAAGTGGTTTAAGGAGAAGGGCTTAACATGCCTGTTAATTTTTCTTGTGGCTTGAAGAAAACCGCGCCCACAGGAGCTATTCTTCTCTACGGCGACAGCAGTAAAGCTTTCCAAACAGTCCCCTAACTTCCACAGGCTCCAAAAATAGCCTAGCTTCTCCAAGAACAGAGATAATAACCAAAAATAATAGCAGGTTCGACAGAACCATGGAAGAACAAAATGCAGAGCAACTAAAATCCGATTGCACACAATAACGAACAAATTTCCTTTTTTTTTCCTCTATCCTCTTTCCAAGGCGAGCTGGTCGCTAAGATCAATGCCATTGCATGCATTCATTTTTCCTTTTTCCTCACGCCACCGCCGACTCAAGTTGGCGAGTTTCTAATTTCAAATTTTTGCATGCAATCATGGTTTAGTTTCACAACTAGTTGGATGCCTCCAACTTTCCCCATGTTACCGCCAAACTTGGCGTTGCAACCTGTAAGGACACCATTCATTGTCCTAATAAATTTCCAACCTTCCCTCCTTATCCTTTCCTTTCACATGGGTCCATGTGTCCCCTTTCTTAGGTTAGGATTAGTTTAGGATTTTAATAGTCCATATCTAGGTCATTTGCCTAGTTCATAGGTTAATGGAATTTATATCTATTTTCTCCCTTATGAAATCTAAAATCCATATAGGATAGTAGTTAGGGTATAAGATAAAACTTAGGGGTAGGTTAGGGTTTAATCCCCTAATATTTAATTAACTAGTTTCCATATCAAGTCTTTCCGCCTGACAGTCATATTCAACATTAAGCAGGACATTTAGTCCTAAGTTCCACATACCTGTGCCACTTGCATCCAGGCCCTTATCGCCTTAAGCGGTCTAGCGTTACAACGGTGTGTGGTTCGAGAATCGAACCTTTTTCGTTGGCATCTACGCACCAGATATTCATACCAGAAATCAAGTGCTGCAACATTTATATCAACCTTCAATCTGGTTTAAAAGTAAATCGACAAGCGATCATAAGAAGGCCACATCATACCTTGGATCAATGGAATTGATTCAGGGTGTGCTGTCAATCAGCGAATAGAGTTCATCAAGCATACGACAAGTCTGTTGTCTCATTAGCAATCACACAAGCAATAATAACTTTTGTCCCAAGTATCAAGTTACAGCAAACAAGGGTCCAAATCAGCAACACATTCCTTTAAGATCAAAAGATGCGTCTTAACATATTTATCTTCATTTCAGCAGCTACAACATTATGAAAAGTAATTACCATGATAACTTGCAAAAATCAAGGCGTTACACACACGCACATGCACACAGACACGCACACTCACAGACACACACGGAGACATGCACATGCACAAAAGCACCCAAACATGCACATGCACCTACACATGCACATGCACACAGACATACACATGAGCACGCACACACATAAGGACACGCACACGCGCACGCACACACACACGCACAGGCACAAGCACAGGCAGACAAACACGTACACGCACACGCACACACATACACATACACACACATGCACAGGCACACACACACACACATGCACACGCACACGCACACGCACACGCACTCGCACTCACACTCGCACACGCACACGATCACACACACGCACATACAGACACCCACATGCACACGCACACACACATGAACATGCACGTGCACACGCACATGTACACACACACACACGCACACGCACACGCACACACACACGCACAGGCACACGCACACGCACATGAACCTGCACAGGCATACACACACTCACAGGCACATGCACACACAAACACACAAACACAAAGATGGATAGAAGCACACGCACACACACACGCACAAGCACACGCATATGCACCTACACACACACACAGGAACAGGCACTGGCAAACACACACACACATGAACATGCACACGCACACGCACAAGCACACGCACATGCACACGCATACGCACACGCACGCACTACCACGCACACGCACACGCACACGCACAAGCACACGCACATGCACACGCATACGCACATGCACGCACTCACATGCACATGCTCACGCACACGATCATGCACACATAAATAGACACACACATGCACATGAACACGCACACGGACATGCACATGCACACGCACACGCACACGCACACGCATATGTACACACACACGCACACGCACATGCACACGCACACGCACAAACAAAAAGACAGGCACAAGCACATGCACACACATACGCACACGCACACGCATACACACACGCACACCCACACACACGCATCCGCACACGCATACACACCTACACACACACATGCACGCACACCCACACACGCACGCACACAAGCACGTGCACACACACACACGCAGACACACACACACACACGCACATGCAGACACACAAACGCAAATGCAGACACACACACACACATGCACATGCACGAACACCTACACACGCACGCACACACGGACATGCACAAACGCACACATAGACAAGCACACACACACTCAAACACAAAGGCAGACACAGACACACACACGAACACGCACCACACACACGCACACAAACACACGCACATGCACACGCACATACACACGCACACTCACACGCACACACGAACTCATGCACACGCACACATGCACCCACACACGCACACGAACCTGCACACGCACACATGCACCCGCACACGCACACGAACCTGCACACGCACCTACACATGCACACACACACAAACACACACATGAGCACACACATGCATACGGACACACACATGCGCACGCGCACGCACACACCTACACGCACACGCACATGCACATGCACATGCACACACACACGCACATGCACACACAGACGCAGACGCACTCGCACTCACACTCACACTCGCAACCGCACACGCAGACGCACACGCACCATCACACGCACACACACATGCACCTGCACAGGCATACACACCCTCATAGGCACATGCACACACAAACACACAAACACACAAATGGACAGAAGCACACGCACATGCACAAACAGACACACGCACACGCACACACACACGCACAGACATGCACGCACATGCACACACAGACGCAGACGCACACGCACACGCACTCGCAACCGCACTCGCACACGCACACACAGACACACACATGCACACACACACGCACACGCATACGCATACGCATATGCACACGCACCTGCACACGCACCCGCACACACACCTGCACACGCACACGCACACGCACACACACCTACACAGGCATACACACACTCACAGGCACATGCACACACAAACGCACAAACACACAAATGGATAGAAGCACACGCACACACACAAACATGCACGCACACACACACACACACACACACACACACACACACACACACACACACACACACACACACACACACACACACACACACGAGCACACGCATACGCACCTACTTACATGCACAAGAACATGCATAGGCACAGGCACAAGCACAAGCACATGAACACGCACACGCACACGCACATGCACACACACATGCACACGCACACGCACGCGCGCACTCACACGCACACGATCACGCACACACACACATAGACACACACATGCACACGCACACGCACATGAACATGCACATGCACACACACATGTACACGCACACACACACGCAAACGCACACGCACACGCACCTACACACGCACCCGCACACGCACATGCACACACACGCACAGGCACCTGCACACGCACAAGCACACTCACATGCACCTTCACAGGCATACACACACTCACAGGCACATGCACACACAAATGCACAAACACACAATGTTATCCAAAATTCACTCCTCAAGGTAATTTTGATAACATGCATCAAATTATTCAGTCCCGAGCAAGTAGATTGATTCAAGGCCCGAAATCGTGTTTTTGGGGCCCCCTTGGCTTCTCTCTAACTCTCCCATCCAAGAAGAAATCCCAACGAGTTAGAAAAAATGGAAAAAATGCAAAAATAAGGTTGCAGGACTATTTTAAAGCATTTCGGGTCTGAAGGGTTCAGGTCGTACCAGTTCGGGTTGTACTGAGGTTCATCGTACCAAGCTTGGGGCCGAAAAAAATAAAGAAAATCGGCTAAGTCAGACATTTTTGTCCCAGGCGGTCCGCACACACAGACACACACATGCACCCGCACACAATCACGCACATGCACACACATACACACACATGCACCCGCACATGCACACGCACACGCACACGCACACGCACCCCCACACGCACACGCACACGCACTCGCACTCACACACGCATATGCACTCGCACTCACAACCGCACATGCACACGCACACGATCATGCACACGCACACACAAACACACCCATGCACCCGCACACACACACGCACCTGTACAGGTATAATAAACACACTCACAGGCACATGCACACACAAACGCACAAACACCTGCACACGCACACGCAAACGCACACGCACACGCACACGCACACGCAAACGCAAATGCACACACACACACACACATGTATAAACACATGAACACAGACCACGCACACTTACACGCACATGCACACAAAGACACGCACACGCACACGCACACAGACAGGCACCCACACACACACACTCACACGCACACATGGACACATGCACCCACACACACACACGAACCTGTACACGCACCTACACATGCACACACACACAGACACACACATGAGCACACACACAAACATGCACAGGCACAAGCACAGGCAGACACACACACGCACACACACACGCACACGCACACACATGCACACACATGCACATACACAAGCAGACGCAGATGCCCACGCAGACGCACATGCACTCGCACTCGCACTCGCAACCGCACACGCACACGCACACACACAAGATCATGCACACGCACACACATGCACACGCACACACATACGCACACGCACACGCACACGCATACGCACACGAACACGCACACGCACACACACGCACATGCACTCGCACTCCAAATCGCAACCGCACATGCACACGCACACGCACACACAGACACACACATGCACCCGCACACGCATACGCACACGCACACCGCACCTGCACCCGCACACGCACACGCACTCGCACACGCACACGCACTCACACTCGCACTCGCACTCGCAACCGCACACGATTACGCACACAGACACACAAACACGCACACGCACACGCACCCGCACAAGAACACGCACATGCACCCGCACACGCACACACACACACGCACCTGTACAGGCATACACACACTCACAGGCACATGCACACACAAACGCACAAACACCTGCACACGCACACGCAAACGCACACGTGGATGCGCACGCACACGCACACGCACCTGCACACGCAGCCGCACATGCACAAGCAC
>CM034146.1:528527742-528547742 GCA_019776745.2 Taxus chinensis | reverse complement strand
CACGCACACAAATGAATGCACACTAGCACACACATTTCCAGGCACACTCGCACGTGCACACTCGCAGACGCACATGCACAAGCACACGCACATGCACAAGCACACGCACACACACAAGCACAATCACACGTAAAATCACATGCACACACACACGCACATGCACACACACACACATCGCACATGCACACCCACACTTACACACATCACTTACATATTTACACGACCCAATGCACACGCGCACTCACAAGTGCACACACATGCACACGCAGACGCACACGGACACAAAAACACGCACACACACGCACACAGACACACATGACCACGCACACACAAACACGCACATGCACCAACACACACATGGCCACGCACATACACACGCACACGTACATGCACACACACACGCACATGCACATTCACATGCACACGTACATGCACCAACACACACAAACACGCATGCGCACACCTACACGCACATAGACACACACATGCACACACGCACACTGTCAAGCGCACATGACACACGCACACACACGAACATGCACACACACACGCGCGCGTGCGCACATTTACACGCAGACTCACACACAAATGCAGATGAACACAGACACTCACACGCACATGCACATGTACACGCACACACACACATACACAGTCAAAAACAACTGCTCATGCACACGTAGACACACACACAGCATGGGACACGCACACGCACACGCACACGCACACGTGCACATGCACACAAGTGCATGTGCACGCACATGCACACGCCGCATGCACACACACATGCACACACGCAAACACATTCACACACACATGCCCACGCACACACACACACGGCACACGGAAACACAAATGCGCACGCACACGCAAAACGCACCACGCACATGCACACACACTCACACGTACACACGCAAACACACATAGTCACACACACGCGCACGCGCACATACGCACACGCACATACACAAGCACACACACACAGCACACACACACGCACACATGCACACACACTACGCACACGCCATGCACACACTGAAACATACACACTTGGACACATGCACACGCACAAGTGCACAAGCACACGGACACTCACATGCACACGCACACATACATGCACACGCACACGCACATGCAGCACACCACGCACACTCACACACACACGTAAACGGATACAGTCACACACACGCACATGCACATGCACACAAATGAATGCACACATAGCACACACACCAGGCACACACACTCACATGCACACACACTCACACGCACATGCACACACGCACGTACACGCACACATAGGCACATGCACACGCGCACACACACACGCACACACACGCACACGCACGCACACGCACATGGACACGTACATGCACACACACACGCACACGCACACACAACACATGAACACGCACACGCCCACGCACACGCACACGCACACGCACACACATGCACACACCCACACGCACACACACACGCACACACACATTCACACTCGCAAGCACACACACACACACACACACGCGCACAAGTATACGAACACGCACACACACACACATGCACACACGCAAATGCACATGCACACACACACACACAAATGCACACAAACACGAACACTCACACGCACACGCACATACACGCACGCACACACACACACGCATACTCATAGTAAAACACAACCGCTCGTGCAGACATAGACACGAACCAAAATAGACACACACACACTCACACGTGGACATGCACATGTGCAAACGTTTTGCACAAGCACACACAGATGAGGTCATGAAGCACATGCACAAGCACACACACACAAACACCCATGCAAACACACACGCCAATGCAAATGCACATGCACACATCCATGCCCACGCACACACACACACACCCACAAACAAACACACAGCCATGCAAACGTAAACACACACGCACACTAAAGCACCCCAGTCGACACACCACACACACACATGCACAAACAACACACACTCACATGCACGCACACGCACAACTGCACACACACACAAGCTCACACACCCACAATGCACACACATGACATGCACACCCACACGCACATGCACACGTGCATGTGCACACACACACACACACACAGGCACAGGCACACACACGCACTTGCACACGCAAACGCACACGCACAAACATAAACATACACACACATGCAAATGCACACCCACATGCACACACAGACGCAGACGCAGACGCACTCGCAACCGCGCACACACACACACACAATCACACAAACACACATACAGACACACACATGCACACACACACACACAAACATGAACATGCACACGCACCTGCAGACGCACCCACACACACACACACACATGCACACACACATGCACATGCACCTGCACAGGCATACACACACTCACAGGCACATGCACACACAAACACACAAACACACAGATGGATAGAAGCACACGCACACACACAAACATTCACACGCACACACACACGCACGAGCACACACATATGCACCTACACACACGCACAGGAACGGGCATATGCAGACACACATGCACATGAACACGCACACAGAACATGCAGTTGAACACAGACACACGCAGACACGACGCACATGTACGTGCACACACACGCACACACACACATGACATGCTCACGCACAACCACTCACGTAGACAACAAATACACAATCACGCTCACACACACGATCACACACATGCACTAAAACATGCACATGCACACGCATAGGTACACACACACGCACACGCACACACACACGCACACGCACCACGCACACGCACAAACGCACACGCACACGCAAACGCACACGCACATGCACACGCACACGCACACACACACGCACACGCACACGCACACGCACACACACACACACATGCACACGCACACACACACGCGTAAGCACACACGCACATGCACAGGTAAAAACAAAAAGACAGGCACAAGCACATGCACACACACACGTACACGCACACGCATACACGTACACACACACCCACACACACGCATCCGCACACACATACCCACCTACACACAAACACACGCACGCACACCCACACACGCACGCACATGCAAACACATGCACACGCACACACATGCACACGCACGCACACATGCACACGCTCAAACACCCACACACGCACGCACACACAAACCCACACGTAGACACGCACAAGCACACGCACACGTAATCACACACGCAGACACAGAAACATAAACGCACACGCAAACACACACACGCACACACGTACACATACACATGAACATGCACACGCACACGCACATGCACACACACACATGCACACACACACATGCACACTCACACTCACACGCACACACGGACACATGCAAATGCACACATACACCCGTACATGCACACGAACCTGCACACGCACACACACATACACACACATGAGCACGCACAAGCATAGGGACACACACATGCGCACTCGCACGCACACAAACACGCACAAGCACATGCACAGGAAGACACACATGCACACGCACACACATGCATGCACACGCACATGCACACGTAGACACACACACACACACATGCACTCGCACTCGCACTCGCACTTGCAACCGCACACGCACACGCACACGATCACGCACATGCACACACAGACACACACATGCACACGCACACGCACACGCATACGCACACACATGCACATGCACCTGCACAGGCATACACACACTCATAGGCACATGTAAACACACACACAGACACACACACGCACACGGAAACGCACACAGGAACACACGTACAAACACACGGACATGCACCATGCACACTTACATGCACACGCACACAAACATGCACACTCACACGCACACACAGACACAAGTGCATGCACACATGCACCTGCACATGCACATGAACCTGCACATGCACCTACACATGCACACACACACACAGAAACACACATGAGCACGCACATGCATAGGGACACACACACGCGCACGCACACAAACATGCACAAGCACAGGCATAGGCAAACACACACCCACACGCACACGCACACACACACACACACATGCACACACATGCACATGCACACGCAGAAGTAGACACACACGCACTCGCACTCGCACTCGCACACGCACTCGCACACGATCATGCACACACACACATGCACACACACAAACCTGCACACGCACCCGGACACGCACAAGCACACGTACACGCACTCGCACTCGCACTCCAAATCGTAACCACACACGATCACGCACACGCACACACAGACACACACATGGACCCACACACGCACACGTACATGCACATGCGCCCACACACGCACATGCACTCGCACTCGCACTCACACTCCCACACGCACACGCACACACACTCACACTCACACTCGCACTCGCAACTGCACACGCACATGCACACGCACACACATACACACACATGAACCCGCACACACACACACACATGCGCACACGCAGACACGCACATGCACACACACCTATAAAGGCATACACACACTCATAGGCACATGCACACACAAATGGACAGAAGCACACGCACACGCACAAACATGCACACACACGAGCACACGCATACGCACCTACACACAAGCACGGGAACATGCACAGGCACACATGCACGTGCGCAGTCACACGCACACGCACTTGCACATGCACACGCACACGCACCTGTACATGCACCCGCACAAGCACAAGCACACGTACACGCACACGCACACATGCACTGTAACATCCCCATTTTAAGATACTAGAACAAGGGAATTTTTTTATTTATTTATAAAACATTCTCTGTTATGAATTATATAATTCAAACACACGTTCAAGTTTTAATAATTGTTCTCTGCCCAAACAATGCAGTTTGGAACACACAATTTCCTTTTAAAACTAATGTTCCCTGTTCACATATTTGTAATATGGAACACACATTCAGTGCCATTCAATCTTATAACAGATTCTATATGCTGCTGTAAATGACTCGAAGAACTACCGATCTCCCATTTTCATGGCTCGGAGTTTCAACGATCTCTCATTTCATGACTCGGCAACTACCGATCCTTCATGTTCATTCATGCATAGTATAATATATATACAAGGTTCTCTTTACCGTTTCCGGTTATCGAAGTGATCCATTTAAGAAGCCTATCTGAATATCTGTTACTGATATTCATCTGACATCCTGCATCTTAAATTAGGTGATTAGGACAACGCAACCAGCACTTGCGATACTTTGGCCAAATATTTTCACATGCTTTGCATGATCATATTCCTGGATGTGATACACACCAATGGAATGCATCCTTCACCTCACTTCACCTGTTATCTAGAATGGTCTTTCCTGGTTCCTACCAGTCCTTCCAATTTAAGGTCAAATTCTAACTTCCAATTTCCAACTAGCAATATGAACGAATATAGGAAGGCACTCATGGTAACTAAAGATACGCAGACATATGGTGTCGTTCCCAATGACTCCGTGTGTCTAGTTATCTTTAGTCCTCCGGAGTCACTTCGTATACGTGATCATACTCCTATCCCCAGCCAAGAACTTAATATTCAGCTTATGTAATCTTGATGATTTAATTCGGGAGGGCATTGTAATATGTCAGCTATAACATTGTGTCGTCATGAAGACCCCGCCTTCATGAAGACACCGTGCTGTAGCTGGCGTATGTCAATGTCCTACGGAATCCTCCCATCGAGAGTACACATCCAGCTCAAGTGATTTGGATATGATCTTAATATTTAAGATCAACTTTCAGATACCATGTTGATCCTTTATCCTTGTTCCTGTTACAGTTGTATAGAGCTAAGAGAGACTAAATCCGTCTTCTAGCTTGCTATGCATCTTCTCCTTCGTACCGAAGGGTTGCATTTTCTCTACTTGGTTCTTTTCTTAATCATTGGATTAAGCAGCCCATTACCGACAGACGTAATAAGTTTAACCTATTAAACTTAACCAAGTTTTTCACAACTGTAACCAAATTCAGAATTCCAGCTTATTAGATGTCATTTAAACGAGGTCTAATTCTCAATAAATGTATTCATTTATTCTCCTTAACCTTACATAGTTAAGGTCTATTAGCCCTGGATATATTGATCCCATATCCTTTCTTTCTGAATTTAACATACGAGGCTATTAACGGAGTCCGAATGCGAAGTTCAGTTGCTCCTAAGTTATTTGATATTCCTTAGCTTCCAAGCTAATCCTGAATACCTATCAGTTATGAGATCATGTTCCTCCTAATCCTTTTTAATGTCAATTAAAAATTCATCTTAACCCAAGTATGAACTAATTGCACATTTCAACTTAAAAGTTGCATTTAGGTAAGAATAGAAATCAGTTCCCTTTAAATCCATCCAAGGACAATTGAATAATTCCAAATCAAGAAATAACATTATATTTCCAATTTAATCAACAATATCAAACTGATATAGTCATTAAAATATCACACTTGTATTTGTATTCATCAATCCATTTCATAATCCATACATTTTCCAGTCCAAATGACTGGACTTTGTTTATATTAAACAACGTTACAACTCATAGATAGAAGAATGTACTTTCTTCTTTTCACAATTCCTCGTAGAGGAATAATAACTAACAAATACAATTCATCTTCAGACAATCAAAAGAAGTATCAGAAAACAGCCATGTCTTCGTTTTACTCAAATTCCATCTGTAAAATTACTTGCACGGGTCAGTTCATTAAACTGAGCATATTAAGCACTTGTCATTAAAATGAGGTGCTTCAAATTAACTGTCTCAATAAAAGAACCCTGCTTTTATGAAACATTAATAAGAAAATCAATCAAGAATTAAGCATCAAAAAAGAATGAATAGCATAACAACTGAACCATCTAAATACCATCCCAATCAGTGAAAGGATTTCTATCCTATTTCCCATATAACCATTACAAGATGCAATTTCCTTCGACAGATCCAGATTACAACATTTGTAAGAACTAGGAATACAAGTAAAAGCATACTGTTGTTATAACATAACTGCTATCCCTTCCCTTTCCTTACATTAGTAATAAATGCAAAGGATAAAATCTAACTGAAATGTAAACTAATTACTTTCCTTTCAGTTCATGCATCTCCTTTGATTTCAAGCAATCAAGTACATATGAGAAAAGCAAACAACAATAAATATAGATGCTTATACCCAAGCAATACAAAATTCGTTCTTAAATGATTATAGATTTCCAACTGTATGAGAGAAGAAATGATCATTATTCCAAGTTATCCATCCACATTCCTATTCCTTTCCTCATGACTGTACTGAAAATTGAATCCAAACGAGACATCAAATCAAGATAACAGTTCAGAGTGAAACTTACAAAATCCATTCAGAATTCACTTTCCAGCAGCAAAGAATAATTCCATTCATATTCAGCTTTAAATAAAGACAAGGAAGAATTTATTATCCATATCAATACTCCCTTTCAAGCAGGCACATATGAATACCAAAAACAAGTTGGTAAAACATCGTATCCATCATAGAACAAGCATTATAAAGAATGCATACTATGTACCTACTGTACTAAAAGATTTCATACTTCTTTCACTATATTCTGACCGAACAAACAGTTATACATTCACTTAATCAATTATCCACATGACCTTCTATATCCATGAACGCATACAGTTCATAATTAACAATTTTCACATTGTTGTTACCTATAGCAAGCCCAATCCAGATGTACAGTGAAGCTCTAGTGCTATTTCCAGTATTCAAACAGCAAGAGAGAAAAGAAATTCATCCCTGTAACTATTTTAATAAGAAAACATCCATTTTCTTCAAGCATAACAAGAATCACTCAGTCGAATTCATTCTTTTTTTTTTGAATGACAGTGCAAAATTAGAGATCCCACGAAACATTTCAACCTTCCATTTGTACAGAAGAAAACAACACTCAGAAAAATAATCTAAATACCACTGTCACTTCTATCAAGCTGAACCTATAATGTTCAATAAATCTCCAATTAACATTTCTTCAAAATTTAAAACAGCAGAGGAAGAAGAACTCGTTTCCTCTATTAATTTCAGAAAAGAAACGATGCCAAAACCAACTCGCACAACATGCACAAATTTTATTCAATATACCATATGAAAAGAATTCCCAGTTCGAGTTTCTTCTCGATCAACATTTAAATCCAAAACAACATTCTCCTATGATTTCATAATGATGTACAGAACTCAAAATACAATAATCATATATCAATACCTATATCAAGGCAAACCCGCATAGGGTATTAAATACGTAAGCTTGGTACAGTCAAGACAGACTCAACAGCAAGCTAATTCCCATGCATTTCTCCATTTATTTGCACAAAAATACAAAACCAAGTTCTTGTTCACAACTACAGTCTGAACTGGAAGATCAAACCGCATCAATAAAACACAACAAAATCAACTTCCCAATCAAGGCAAGAGAAAATACAGTTCATTCTATAAGTTCAGAAGGAAAACAGATACTTTCCTTAACTTTCACGAATACCCAAGTCGCATTTATCCATTTCTTTTACAAAAGAAAAAAAAAGCACAGCATGCACAATAAGAATATCACTTCCATCAACCGAGCTCATAATGCTCAATAAAACCCATTTATCATTTCCTTCAGAATCTAAAATAGTAGAAGGAAGAGGAACTCGTTTCCTCAAAATTTCAGTATAGAAACAACATCAAAAAACTTGCACAGCAGGCACAATAACATAGTAAAAAGAACGAATTTCCCAATACTGTCGAGCTAACCAACACAACAAGGTTGTATTTCCAACTCAAGGAAATATGCAAAGACAGTTCAAATCACAACAACAAGAAAATGATTCTACCCAAATCATTTCCAACATGACAGCAAAATCGACTAAACCCAAATCATCTCAGTCATGACAGCAATCAAATAAACCCAAAACCCCCTTCATCAGAAGAGCAGGGTTGTTTTAATGAGACGTTTAAGCAAAGCAAGAGTTTTAAAGAGAAGGGCTTAACATGCCTGGTATTCTTCCTCGAATGCTCGAAGAAAACCGCGTCTACAGAAGGTATTTCCTTCCACGGCGACAGCGACAAGTTTCCCAACAATCACCTTCTGCTACAGGCTCGAAAATAGCCTTCAATTTCCCAAGAAATAGAGATAACAACCAATCACAACTGGTTCGACTGAACCAAGAAAAACCAAATGTAGAGAAACTTCCCAAAAATCCGAACAACACAATAAACAACCAAAAAAATTCCTCCATACTCTTTCCAAGGCGGGCTGGTCACGAATGACCAAGAAAATTGAATGCATTAAAGGCTCTACCTTTTTCTATTTCCTCATGCCACCACCGACTTGGGTTGGCGAACTTCCAAATTCAAATTTTTGCATGCAAACAGAGTTTAGTTCCATAACTAACTAGATACCTCTAGCTTTTCCCTGTTCCCGCCAAACTGGCGCTGTCCACATAAGGACCTTCATTCAATGCCATTAAATTTCCTTCCATCCTTATCCTTTCCCATGGGTCTGTGCGTCCCCTTCCTTAGGTTAGGATTAGTTTAGGATTAACAATAGTGTTCAAACCTAGGTCACCGCCTAGTTCTTAGGTTAATAGAACTTAGGTCTATTTTCACCATTTAGAATTTAAAAATCCACTTAGGATAGTAGTTTAGGATGTAAGGTAGAACTTAGGAGTAGATTAGGATCTAATCCCCCCCCTAACACCTAATTAATCAACTTCCAAACAAGTCCTTCCGACTGTCATCAAAATTCAGTGTTGTGCAGGACGTTTCGTCCCACGTTAAACATGCCTGAGCCACCCGCATCCAGGCATTTATCACCTTACGAGGTCTCATGTTTCAACAGTGCATGGTTCGGGAATCGAACCTTTTCCGTTGGCATCTACGTGCCAGCTATTCATACCTGAAATCAGGTGCTGCACATTTATATCAACCTTCAGTCCGGTTTAAGAGTAAATCGACAAAGCGATTACAAGAAGGCCACAACATACCTTGGATCAATGGAATTGATTCAAGGTGTGCTGTCAATCAGCAAATAGAGTTCAGCAAGCATACGACAAATTTTTCGTCACATCAGCAAACATACAAGCAATAATAACTGTTGTCCCATGTAAACAAATTACAGTATGCAAGAATCCAGATTAGCAACACATTCCCTTAAGATCAAAAATATATCTTAACATGTTTGCCTTCATTTCAGCAGTTACAACATTATGAAAAATAATCACCAAGATAACTTACAAAAATCAGGGCGTTACATTCCTCCCTCCTTAAAGAATCATCGTCCCGATGATCAAATTAACCAAATCAAGGAGTTCCTAGGACAAAGTTCAGTTATTGTCCTTCCATTCATAAGTTCATACCAAAAATAGATTCACTCTTAAAAACAGTGTTTTAAGACAACTGTACAATAGACTAATAATTGTCTAAATTTGGTAGAATTATCAGTTTTTTGAATTTCAAATTCGATCAAACAAATGTGGAAAAGCAGATCTCATTTCTTCGAGATTTTCCCAAGTTGCACTTTCTTCGCTGAACTGGTCCCACTGGACCTTACATTGATTCACTTCGCGATTTCTTAAGTACAACTGGCGAGTTCCCAGCACTCGAATGGGCTTAACCACGATTATTCTTGGGTCTTGGACCTGCAAGGAATTCCAATTCAGCACATGTGATAAATCTGTCACGTATTTCTTAAGCAAAGAAATATGAAAAACATCATGCATTTGAGACAAAGCAGGAGGTAATGCTAGACGATAAGCTACAGGGTTGATTATTTCAACAATTTCAAAAGGTCCCACGTATCGTGGCGACAACTTGGCAGCCTTGCCAAAAGTTATCGAGCTCTTTTTCAGCTTCACCCAAAGAAAGACCTTCTCTCCCAGTTTATAATTCCTATCAACCCGCTTTAAGTCTGCATAACTCTTTTTCCTATTGGCAGCCTCCTTTAGATGTTCCCTAATCATTTTGATTTGCTGTTCCATTTCCGTAAGGATTTCTGGCCCAATTACCTCTCTGTCCTCAACGTTGTCCCAGCTGACAGGGGTTCTGCATTTTCTTCCATACAATGCTTCAAAGGGTGCCATTTTTAAAGAGGCATGGTATGTATTATTGTAGGAAAATTCAACCAGTGGAAGGTATTCCTCCCATTTATACTGCTGGTCCATGCAATACATCCTTAACATGTCCTCTAAAACTTGATTGACTCTCTCAGTCTGTCCATCCGTCTCTAGATGATATGCAGAACTGAAGTTTAATTTAGTTCCCAAGGCCGCATTAAGTGTTTGCCAAAACCTTGATGTCATCCTCGGATCTCTGTCCGATATGATTAATTCCGGTATTCCATGCAATCTGAAGATTTCATGTACAAATCTTCTTGCTAACACTGGTGCATCGTCCTTCAAATTACCAGCAATGAAGTGTGCCACTTTGGTCAATTTTTCGACTACAACCAGGATAATATCATGCTTATTTCTTGACATAGGCAATCCTTGAACGAAATCCATCATTATCACTTGCCATTTGTACTGCGGAATGCTGTGGGGATACAATAATCCTGTGGGATGCATATGTTCCACCTTAACACGCTAACATTCTAAGCAGTGTGTTACAAATTCCACCACATCCTTTTTCATTCCCTTCCAGAAGTATTGCTGCTTAAGATCAGCAAGCATTTTCGTAATGCCAGGGTGTCCAGAAAAAGGTGAATTATGAAATTCAGTTAACAATTTCCCTCTTAAGTCATTTGCCAAAGGTATATATACCCTGTTTTCGAACCTCAGAATTCCTTCATTGTCAAAACGGAATCCTTTATACCTGACATCCTTTGGATCTGCAGCAAGTGCTATTTTGACTTGCTGGAAATAAGGATCTGATTCCAAGGCATCTTTCACCTCATCCTTAAACTGTGTTCTTAACGTTATAAGAGCAGAGATATGCTTCCTTCAACTCAGAGCATCTGCCACTCTATTTTCCTTGCCTTTGATGTAGCTTATATCAAAATCATACTGAGACAGAAATTCTAACCATCTTCGCTGCCTTGCATTCAGATTTGGCTGAGTAAAAATATACTTCAGCCCCAGATGGTCTGTTTTTAACTCAAAAGGCTTGCCTAAAAGGTAATGCCTCCACATTTGAAGTGCATGAACAATGGCAGTGAGTTCTAGGTCGTGTGGAGCATAATTCTGTTCATGTAACTTAAGCTTTCTGCTTTCATAAGCTATAACATGGTTATTCTGTAACAGAATACCTCCAAGGCCTTCTCCTGAGGCATCCGTTACAACCATAAAATTTCCATTTTGATCAGGTACAGTCAAAATAGGTGCTGTAGTTAACTGTTCCTTTAAATTTTTAAAGGCAGATTCACATTTTCCGTCCAGACAAATTTCTTATCCTTCTTTTGCAGTGAAGTGATTGGGGCAGCAATTTTTGAAAAGTCCTTAACGAACTTTCGATAATATCCAGCCAAGCCCATGAAGCTCCTCACTTCGTGCACGTTCTTAGGTGCAGGCCACTCAGTTATAGCTGTAATCTTTGAAGGGTCAACAGCTATTCCATTCTTGCTTATGACGTGTCCCAAATAATGCACCTCTGCATCATAAAAGGAACATTTAGATAGTTTACCATACAACTTCCTCTTTCTTAAAATTTCCAGCACTATCCTTAGATGTTCTTGGTGCTCTTCGACATTTTTAGAGTATATAAGAATGTCATCTAAGAATACAAGCACAAACTTGTCTAAGTATTCTTGAAAATTATTGTTCATCATATTCATGAAGGTGGTAGGTGCATTGGTCAACCCAAAAGGCAACACAGTGAACTCATAATGCCCGTACCTTGTTCTAAAAGTTGTTTTATGAATATCTTCTTCCTTTATTCTCAGCTGATGATACCCAGATCGAAGATCTATTTTTGAATAGACTGATGCTCCTCGCATCTGATCAAATAGATCATCAATCCTAGGAAGTGGGTATCAATTTTTAATAGTTGCCTTGTTCAGCATTTTGTAATCAATGCACAGCCTCAATGTGCCATCCTTTTTCTTTACAAAAATTACCGGTGCTCCCCAAGGTGAGACGCTCGGTCTTATCAGCCCCTTAGTCAAAAGTTCTTGTAACTGAGCCTTTAGCTCTACCAACTCGATGGTGGTCATTCTATAAGGTGCCTTAGATATGGGTTCAGTTCCCGGTTTTATTTCTATTGCAAAGTCAAACTCTCGTTTGGGTGGAAGACCTGGCAATTCCTCCAGAAACACATCACTGAATCCCCTTAACAATGGATATCTTTCCATGAAATCATTATCTTCCTTAGCATTTTCTATCATTTTTACTGCATACAAGGTGCAGCCTCTGTTTTTAGCCCTTTTTAGTTGCATAGCTGTCAGTTTCCTAACTGCAACTTCACGTTTTACACCTTGAATGACTGCTGCTTTCTGCAGGTCATCAAAACAACAAATTTGTTTTTCATAACAGTCGACCTTTGCCTTATGTTCAGCCAACCAGTTAACTCCAATAATGATATCATATGATCCTAAAGGAGTGACATACAGGTCAACTTCGGTGGAGAAACTGGGCAAGTCAAGAATTGCCCCAAAAAGGCACATTTCGACTGTATGGACAACATTATTCCCATAATGCACTGTCCATGTTTTATCCATTCGTTCCGCCTTTATTTTTAATTTCAATGCAAGTTTAGCAGAAATAAAGCATTCAGTAGCTCCAGTATCAAAAAGTATGACTACAGGTGTACCAAATAACTTACCCGGAACTTCTATAGGCGTAACTTGCTTTTCAGCTTGTCTGTTAGCCACTGCAGCGTGTATCCTATGCTGCTGATTGCGATCATCCTTCTTCAGAGGACAATGATTCACATAGTGGTCCTTTCCACAGTTGAAGCATCCTCCAACTGGCCCTTTTCTAGGCTCAAATTTGTTACCAGCTTTGAAGTTATCATTCTGGCTCCCATAGGACTTCTGTCCATTGCCACTAACTTTTGTGAAGCTGTTTCACATACTATTTACAGGTCGGTTCATCACAGATTTCTTGTTGTTATCCACAACAATCTTGTTTTTCACACCAAACCTTTTCCAAGGTCCCCTTTTTGGTGCGAGAGATGAAGAAGAATTGGGAATCTTCTTCCTTATCTCTTCCCTATGAGCAGAAATTGCTCTCAATTTCTGTTCCTGTCTAATTGACTTTCGACAACTCCTTCCATGGTGGTTGGGCCGTGGACATCCACTTCACCACCAATGATGGGATTCAGTCCCATTATGAATTTCTGTATTCTGAACTTCTCGTCAACTTGGTATTACGGCACATACTTAAGGAGTTTAGTAAACCCTTCCCAGTATTCTGTCACCGACAGCCTTCCTTGCGACCAGTTCTGAAATTCAGTCATTTTCCTATCAAAATAGAGTTGAGGCAGCCATCGTTGCCTAAAATAACCCTTAAATTGATCCCAAGTTATGTCTGATTCGACAATATTCAACTCAACCTTACGGTTGTCCCACCATGATGATGCTTCATGAGAAAGCTGATATGCTCCCCATATCGCTTTGGTCTCTTCGGAGAAGTTTCTTATTGCAAAGTATTTCTCCATTTCACTGAGCCAGTTCTCAGCTCCGTCCCCAAGGGTTGTTCCATCAAACTTTGGAGGACTTATTCTCTTTATATCATTTGTAAGTTCAGCTGCTAATCTTGCCCTTTTATTTTCAGGATGATTAGGAGCAATTACATTATTATTATCAACACCCCGATTCCCTCCGTTGATGTTGTCCACAGGAGGCGGCTGATCATTTATATCAGCTTCATCTTCCTCCTCTTCATTGCCCATTGACTGTTGTTCCAGAACAGTCAAACGATCTCTCGTATCTAGTAGGGCAGCAAGGATTTCATCCAGCTTTTGAGCAGTAGCTACTTCTCCACCCTGTAACGGGTTATTCGCAGCATTCCCTCTTGTTCTGACCATTTTCTGTTCAATAAGAAAATGTAAACCTTATTAATATCATGGACTCATTAGGTCCAAGAGCTGCAACCTTCAGCTCTGATACCAAGATGTAACATCCCCATTTTAAGATACTAGAACAAGGGAAAAAAAATTTTTAATATAAAACGTTCTCTGTTATGAATTATATAATTCAAACACACGTTCAAGTTTTAATAATTGTTCTCTGCCCAAACAATGCAGTTTGGAACACACAATTTCCTTTTAAAACTAATGTTCCATGTTCACATATTTGCAATATGGAACACACATTCAGTGCCATTCAATCTTATAACAGATTCTATATGCTGCTGTAAATGACTCGAAGAACTACCGATCTCCCATTTTCATGGCTCAGAGTTTCAACGATCTCTCATTTCATGACTCGGCAACTACCGATCCTTCATGTTCATTCATGCATAGTATAATATATATACAAGGTTCTCTTTACCGTTTCCGGTTATCGAAGTGATCCATTTAAGAAGCCTATCTGAATATCTGTTACTGATATTCATCTGACATCCTGCATCTTAAATTAGGTGATTAGGACAACGCAACCAGCACTTGCGATACTTTGGCCAAAGATTTTCACATGCTTTGCATGATCATATTCCTGGATGTGATACACACCAATGGAATACGTCCTTCACCTCACTTCACCTGTTATCTAGAATGGTCTTTCCTGGTTCCTACCAGTCCTTCCAAAATAAGGTCAAATTCTAACTCCAACTAGCAATATGAACGAGCATAGGAAGGCACTCATGGTAACTAAAGATACGCAGACATACGATGTCGTTCCTAAACGACTATGTGTGTCTAGTTATCTTTAGTCCTCCGCAGTCACTCCGTATACGTGATCATACTCCTATCCCCAACCAAGATCTTAATATTCAGCTTATGTAATCTTGATGATTTAATTCGGGAGGGCATTGTAATATGTCAGCTATAACATTGTGTCATCATGAAGGCCCCGCCTTCATGAAGACACCTTATTGTAGCTGGCGTATGTCAATGTCCTACGGAATCCTCCCATCGAGAGTACACATCCAGCTCAAGTGATTTGGATATGATCTTAATATTTAAGATCAACTTTCAGCAACCATGCTGATCCTTTATCCTCGTTCCTGTTACAGTTGTATGGAGCTAAGAGAGACTAAATCCGTCTTCTAGCTTGTTATGCATCTTCTCCTTCGTACCGAAGGGTTGCATTTTCTCTACTTGGTTCTTTTCTTAATCATTGGATTAAGCAGCCCATTACCGACAGACGTAATAAGTTTAACCTATTAAACTTAACCAAGTTTTTCACAACTGTAACCAAATTCAGAATTCCAGCTTATTAGACGTCATTTAAACGAGGTCTAATTCTCAATAAATGTATTCATTTATTCTCCTTAACCTTACATAGTTAAGGTCTATTAGCCCTGGATATATTGATCCCATATCCTTTCTTTCTGAATTTAACATACGAGGCTATTAACGGAGTCCGAATGCGAAGTTCGGTTGCTCCTAAGTTATTTGATATTCCTTAGCTTCCAAGCTAATCCTGAATACCTATCAGTTATGAGATCATGTTCCTCCTAATCCTTTTTAATGTCAATTAAAAATTCATCTTAACCCAAGTATGAACTAATTACACATTTCAACTTAAAAGTTGCATTTAGGTAAGAATAGAAATCAGTTCCCTTTAAATCCATCCAAGGACAATTGAATAATTCCAAATCAAGAAATAACATTATATTTCCAATTTAATCAACAATATCAAACTGATATAGTCATTAAAATATCACACTTGTATTTGTATTCATCAATCCATTTCATAATCCATACATTTTCCAGTCCAAATGACTGGACTTTGTTTATATTAAACAACGTTACAACACATAGATAGAAGAATGTACTTTCTTCTTTTCACAATTCCTCGTAGAGGAATAATAACTAACAAATACAATTCATCTTCAGACAATCAAAATAACTATCAGAAAATAGCCATGTCTTCGTTTTACTCAAATTCTATTTGCAAAATTACTTGCACGGGTCAGTTCATTGAACTGAGCATATTAAGCACTTGTCATTAAAATGAGGTGCTTCAAATTAACTGTCTCAATAAAAGAACCCTGCTTTTATGAAACGTTAATAAGAACATCAATCAAGAATTAAGCATCAAAAAAGAATGAACAACATAACAACTGAACCATCTAAATACCATCCCAATCAGTCAAAGGATTTCTGTCCTATTTCCCACATAACCATTACAAGATGTAATTTCCTTCGACAGTTCCAGATTACAACATTTGTAAGAACTAGGAATACAAGTAAAAGCATACTGCTGTTATAACATAACTGCTATCCCTTCCCTTTCCTTACATTAGTAATAAATGCAAAGGATAAAATCTAACTGAAATGTAAACTAATTACTTTCCTTTCAGTTCATGCATCTCCTTTGATTTCAAGCAATCAAGTACAGATGAGAAAAGCAAACAACAATAATTATAGATGCTTAAACCCTAGCAATACAAAATTCGTTCTTAAATGATTACAGATTTCCAACTGTATGAGAGAAGAAATGATCATTATTCCAAGTTATCCATCCACATTCCTATTCCTTTCCTCATGACTGTACTGAAAATTGAATCCAAACGAGACATCAAATCAAGATAACAGTTCAGAGTGAAACTTACAAAATCCATTCAGAATTCACTTTCCAGCAGCAAAGAATAATTCCATTCATATTCAGCTTTAAATAAAGACAAGGAAGAATTTATTATCCATATCAATACTCCCTTTCAAGCAGGCACATACGAATACCAAAAACAAGTTGGTAAAACATCGTATCCATCATAGAACAAGCATTATAAAGAATGCATACTATGTACCTACTGTACTAAAAGATTTCATACTTCTTTCACTGTATTCTAACCAAACAAACAGTTATACAGTCACTTAATCAATTATCCACATGACTTTCTATATCCATGAACGCATACAGTTCATAATTAACAATTTGCACATTGTTGTTACCTACAGCAAGCCCAATCTGGATGTACAGTGAAGCTCTAGTGCTAGTTCCAGTATTCAAACAGCAAGAGAGAAAAGAAATTCATCCCTGTAACTATTTTAATAAGAAAACATCCATTTTCTTCAAGCATAACAAGAATCACTCAGTCGAATTCATTCTTTTTTTTTTAATGACAGTGCAAAATTAGAGATCCCACGAAACATTTCAACCTTCCATTTGTACAGAAGAAAACAAGCACTCAGAAAAATAATCTAAATACCACTGTCACTTCTATCAAGCTGAACCTATAATGTTCAATAAATCCCCAATTAACATTTCTTCAAAATTTAAAACAGCAGAAGAAGAAGAACTCGTTTCCTATTTAAATCCAGAAAAGAAACGATATCAAAACCAACTCGCACAACATGCACAAATTTTATTCAATATACCATATGAAAAGAATGCCCAGTTCGAGTTCCTTCTCGATCAACATTTAAATCCAAAAACAGCATTCTGCTATTTCATAATGATGTACAGAACTCAAAATACAATAATCATATATCAATACCTCTATCAAGGCAAACCCGCATAGGGTATTAAATACGTAAGCTTGGTACAGTCAAGACAGACTCAACAACAAGCTAATTCCCATGCATTTCTCCATTTATTTGCACAAAAATACAAAACCAAGTTCTTGTTCACAACTACAGTCCGAACTGGAAGATCAAACCGCATCAATAAGACACAACAAAATCAACTTCCCAATCACAGCAAGGAGAAAATACAGTTCATTATAAGTTCAGAAGAAAAACAGATACTTTCTCCAACTTTCACGAATACCCAAGTCGCATTCATCCATTTCTTTTACAAAAGAAAAAAAAAAGCACAGCATGCAGAATAAGACTATCACTTCCATCAACCGAGCTCATAATGCTCAATAAAACCCATTTATCATTTCCTTCAGAATCTAAAACAGCAGAAGGAAGAGGAACTCATTTCCTCAAAATTTCAGTATAGAAACAACAACTCAAAATACGTTCCAACTCGCACAGCAGGCACAATAACATAGTAAAAAGAACGAATTTCCCAATACTGTCGAGCTAACCAACACAACAAGGTTGTATTTCCAACTCAAGGAAATATGCAAAGACAGTTCAAATCACAACAGCAAGAAAAACGATTCTACCCAAATCATTTCCAACATGACAGCAAAATCGACTAAACCCAAATCATCTCAGTCATGACAGCAATCAAATAAACCCAAAACCCCCTTCATCAGAAGAGCAGGGTTGTTTTAATGAGACGTTTAAGCAAAGCAAGAGTTTTAAAGAGAAGGGCTTAACATGCCTGGTATTCTTCCTCAAATGCTCGAAGAAAACCGCGTCTACAGGTGGTATTTCCTTCCACGGCGACAGCGACAAGTTTCCCAACAATCACCTTCTGCTACAGGCTCGAAAATAGCCTTCAATTTCCCAAGAAACAGAGATAGCAACCAATCACAACTGGTTCGACTGAACCAAGAAAAACCAAATGCAGAGCAACTTCCCAAAAATTTGAACAAACACAATAAACAACCAAAAAAATTCCTCCATACTCTTTCCAAGGCGGGCTGGTCACGATGACCAAGAAAATTGAATGCATTAAAGGCTCTGCCTTTTTCTATTTCCTCACGCCACCGCCGACTTGGGTTGGCGAACTTCCAAATTCAAATTTTTGCATGCAAACAAAGTTTAGTTCCATAACTAACTAGATACCTCTAGCTTTTCCCTGTTCCCCGCCAAACTGGCGCTATCCACGTAAGGACCTTCATTCAATGCCATTAAATTTCCTTCCATCCTTATCCTTTCCCATGGGTCTATGCGTCCCCTTCCTTAGGTTAGGATTAGTTTCGGATTAACAATAGTGTTCGAACCTAGGTCACTCCCTAGTTCTTAGGTTAATAGAACTTAGGTCTATTTTCACCATTTAGAATTTAAAAATCCACTTAGGATAGTAGTTTAGGATGTAGGGTAGAACTTAGGAGTAGATTAGGATCT